>CBVK0100670967.1:0-15765 GCA_900067695.1 Picea abies | reverse complement strand
GGAGACCCGATTGTCACGAAAGTGTAACCCACCTTCGTGATTTCACCCGGAAGATAATTTCAAAAATAAATTTAAATAAAACCTTACCCTTCAAATCATGCATTGAATATAGGAAATCAGTGGATGTATACGTTGTCAATGCTATTTGGAAATCTTCTAAAATTTGCTCCTAGAATTCTTAAGATACATATTTTGACTTCATAAGAGGTGATAAGAAACCTATAGTTACATACATATTTTGAGTTTGTATGATGTGAGAAATAACCTCTTGCTGCATCTTAGATGAATTTGTGAATGAATCTTATAACCATTATGAGTAACTGATATGATACTAAGGATAGATATAGAGTTAGAGTGAGTAGATGATTACTTCAAGAGCTTGTCTAAATATAGGTATATAGATTTGGTATATGTGTCAAAGGTAGAAAAAGTATAATCAAATATCGTAAAATGCACATAACAATTGGAAACATTAATATTCTTATACAACTACATTGTGTAGGTAACATATTTGGTTGCGATAAAATTCTTACCCAGTTTTGGTAAATTAATTCATGTAATAAACACACAAACCAAAACAATGCAAGTGCATTGGTATAGATAGACACTTAGTAGTTCTCTCTCTCTCTCTCTCTCTCTCACACACACACACACACATATTACCTTTATCTATGTCTCCTCTTCTTCTTCTTGAAAATTATATAATTTATGTAAAGTAGAATATGTATTCCTTTTTCTTTAGCTAGATTATGTATGTCCTACATTTATTGCATCATTGTTATTGTTATGTGATGTATTAATTTTTTTTATATCTTAGTTAATTATTTAACTTAGCCACACCATATAAAGTAGTGATTAATCAATTTGGTTGATTGGGTGCCGCCATGTAAATAGTCTAAATTGAAAACTCGATGGGTGGAGAGCCCTTGTGTGTATGAGGGAATGCATTTTCATCCTTTTCTTTGTTTTTATTTGACTAATATGATGTTATTGTTTGATGGCATTTTGGTCACATGAATGACCTTGTTGGTTGATATATACAAGTATGAATGATATAATCTATACCTTTGATCTAATTTGATGTGATTATTGTTTGACGTGGACATATATATGTCATGGTTTATGCTTTGATACTCTTGTGATGCTATAGAATATGAAAAACAAACTTGTGGTTACATGATGAAATTTATTATGTTATATGATGCCTACTAATGGTTTGTTAAGTGCAACAGGAAGAACCACACGTGCATATGGATTCCAGATTGAATGAAGATACATGGACTTAGGATAGGGTTAGGATATGTATGATTGTCATTTATATGACATTGCTTATTGTTTATTCATGGCCATTGGACAAAGCTATTTGATACGTCGTCTCTAGTTGTGTGCAAATATAGGGAAACATTTTCCAAATAATCATTCACATGGGCAAAGGGTTATATGATGAGACATGACACAATGAGAACCATCAGAGAGAGGAGGTATAGGTTTCATATTCCTTCCTACTAGCCTCCATGTCATGTAATGGGTTAAAAAACATATGTTTTAATGTTTTTTCCTGAAGGTTACACATTGTTGTAAGGGTAGGATGTGGATTTGGTCACTTACAAGGTCTTGCTGAGGGAAAAACAATAAGGTGTCAATTATTATTCCTTAGTGCAAGATACCAGATATATAAAATATGCAGAACATAATTGAAATGCTAGACCTTTATTACATCCGAATGCATTGATCTACCTATGTGCGGGTTAGGACCTTAACACTTAGTGACCATTAGTCTCTCACCATTGGTGAATGAGTTAGGTTAGTTAAGTCCCAACCATGGCATTGTCCCCCATCATTGAAAAATGATACTTGAAGGATATGCGAGAACATGGCACCCCTGGTACATAATGGTAGGTAGTATTGTAAGGGCATGTAGGAGTATGACACCCTTGGTATCATTCCCTTGAAGAGTTGTAGACATTATGTCTAGATCTTGGTGTGAGGTCTTAGGATATTTAGACACTTAAGAGTTATTTAAGATCAACTTGGTCTAACGTGTCTTTAGGTAAAGTGTGTTTATTTAGTATGTATTAATATGCATTTGTAGATATCTAATATGATGTTCATGAGATGTTCTAAACATAAAGTGATCTGATAGTTCATATCCTTCTCGATACTAACAACTGTATTTATTCATGGCTTAGCACCCAATTAGTCCATGATCTTTATTTAAAGAGCATGGAGGGTCATTTCCTGAAGATCAATTGTGAGAAACTCTTATGTACAATATTTTTCTTTTACATTAATAAATTTCCTCAAGTGGCCATGTTAATCAAGATCAAGGACTATTTTCCTCTTTGAGGGTTTTAACCATGTAAAATATTAGTGCACTGGTCTTTTATATGTTTGTGTAACATCCCGCTCTTTCGCGCACTGAGCGAACTTATTCTTTGAGGACACTTGCTTCCAAGTGATCCAGATTATTATACTATTGGTCATTTCAATTATGATTATGAGATATGATAGATTTGATGATATGTTATTTTGTTGTATTTATGTAGACATGTGCTATTGACTGGGTTCTCCTGAGTGTGCAGGACTTTGGACATTGAGGATGTAGAGGCATCGATGATACCCCTTGGACTTCGGATCGAGTCAAGGAGTGGACTATTGGCTTTGAATGTTGTTGATGTGACATATGTACATATGATTAGGTTATGATGATTGATTATTATTGTTGACATGATTCGTTGATGGATGCAGGCTGACGATAGCTTGCCGACTAGACTCACATGATGAGTAGAGGGGTCACGCACAATAAATAGAGACTTTGAGGGAGAGGTGTGGTAGCAGACCTGCCACAACCTACTAGCACTCCCACCATGGCTCGAATTATAGGTTAACGATTACCTAGTTCGAGAAGACCCACGATGTCATGAGGGCAGATTGTGACAGTCGCTCACTATGATTCTAAGGGGTGTGCAATAAAGACGGAGCCTTTTTCCGTAGAGTCCCTTAGTCTCCCAAAAGATCACCCGACGGAGTATTGACTCAAGGGATTTGACGTCTACCAAATTCAGTCAAGAGGTAAGTGGCACTTGTTAGCGTCGCCATTTTCCTTTAAGTTAGAGTCGGGTTTTGGTCGATTTATGGCCCATGTGTCAAAACATGTGAAGTCAAGTACGTAACAATGAAGGGGTCGAAGTCAGCAAGTGGCCGATTGGCCCTTGGAAACGAGAAGGGGTGTTAGAGTCGAAACATGCATAAATGGTACAGGTATGTTGTTCCAAGAGAGTCGGGTCCTATTAAAAGTTAGTCTCTACATGCCCTAGGTCGAGTCAAGTAGTTAATGGAAGCCACGTTAGCAAGTGCTGTAACTATTATCAGTTTATTATGAAGGCTGAAGGAATGAAAAATTGTGGCATTCGTATCATGTATGCCCTACAACCCTTATCACACGTACCTTACACGCGAGGATGTGTTATGGAAAATATGCAGTTCGATTCGAAACATCTAGTTGCCATGAATTCAGTGTTCCTTAGCACGATTCCTCCTTTCGCCTAGTTTGTTATAAATCCTAGAGGTTCTGCACCCATTTTATTTGCGAAATCAGAGTCATGCTCTGTCTGTAAGTGTTTCTTGTAGGCCTAGGTCAATCGAATTCTCCATCTTGGGCATTCACTGGATCCACTGCGCACAAGATAAATACTGGTCGCGCCATGACGACCTCAAAAAACATAAGGAAGGGTGCACGAAGTGGCAGAATCGCCAGGCCTGAGTCCCAAAGTGCCTGAGATTTGTTCTCAGTCACGATAGGCATCCCTAAGGATACAAAGGGAGTTCTCCCTTTACTCGCGAGAACGATGAAATCACATCGCGCGGAACCTGGAGTGGAAGGACCTGCGTAGGAAGGAAGGATAGTAGAGGCCATGTCTCCCCAACAACAAATGCCTCAAAGAAGGGGCAGGCCAAAGAAGAATAAGGAAGCTAGGGAAACCTAAATCCCAGACGAGTCGTGCGCAAGATCATTTGCTGAAAAATTACTTATGCGCGATATCCGGTTGGATCTTGTGGAAGGTACAAGCTGATAAAATAGGAGCAGAGCGAGGAGGATGGATGCCGTGAGTAAAAATAATCAAGAGCCATCTCAAAAGCTAAAGAAAGAAAAACTATCTATCGCCGAACTTTACCAGGAAAATAGGGAGTTGAGACAACAATAGAACATATTTATGGAGTGCTAACATTTTGGCGCCATTACTGAGGACAAAATTGAATAGATTTTCCCTGAGAGAACGAATACCATTGCAGTTTGACCCCTGAGGGTAATAGAGGGACAAACATCCATACCGATTGAAACCTTTACTCTGGCAACTCCAGTCAAAAAGACCAGTAGCTCCAAGTAGCGTAGTTCAAGAACCTTGGCTTCAAAGACGATCTATACCAGAGAAAATCCTGACCGAAACCCTGCAGAGCTGGTGTACGACCCCGAGAAAATTCCACGCAGGACTAGAGAGCAATCATCATACCCGTTCTATTACCCGGATAGAAGTCTGTCCTTACCAAAAGACGATGCACAAAGCATCGACGATATTGAGTTTGGCGCATTCTTTGAACAAACCTTGTTCAGGTCTAAATCAGAAACCAACTTGGACAAGATAGTTTTCGACCATAAGAGATTCCAAACCCTAGTGTCTAATAATATCCCTCAAATCCCCAACCCTCCTAGGGCCGTGGTTGCCAGATTCACCCCCCTCATTCTTCCAGCCCAATTGTATGATTTGCCCCAAAATTATAGCTAGAGGATCAAGCTCTACGATGCTGAAGGGGATGTTTTGGCCCAAAAGCATCTTGATTGGTTCAACGATTTCATCGACCTAGAAGAGGTAGACTATGCAGACACGAAAATGAGGTTGTTCGCGCAGATTTTTGCAGGGGAGGTGAGGAATTGGTTCAAAGCCCTTTCGACTGCAAGAATTCGAGACTTCGCCGTGTTTGAAATGTATTTCATCACTAGATGGGGAGACAAGAAGAACCCCTTGCAATTGTTAACACAGTACAATAATATGAAGAAGGCGCCAGAGGAGACAGTGCAAGAATTCTTAGCCCGTTTCATGAAGGTGTATAACTCGATTCCTGTAGAAGTCTAGACACCTCCTGGGGCTGCATAGTTGTGATACGTCAACTCCTTCGACAACTACTTCACCTTGCTATTGAGAGAAAGAAGATCAACAAATCTAGACACAATAATGATCAATGCGATTGAAGTCGAGGTAAATATGATGGCGTCAGGGAAGATCAAGCATAGATTCAAGAGAGGCGATAAGAATACCCAAGGAGATGCACAACCATCAACGTCGATATCCCCAGACAACAAATTCATTTTAATGATGAGAACCATGGAGAAGGTAATGGAGAAAATATCCGTGGGAAACAAACCCACTGCTCGAGAACAACATGGCCCCCACCCTAGGAATTAGAACTTCAGAAGGGGTCAAGTTCCCCAGATCAGACAGAGGGAATAGAGGGAGAAGATAGGTCAAGGCGACCAGCAGACAAGGCCTCCATTCCAAAATAATTACATGGACGAGGATTTTGATCAGATGTTCGAAGAACAAATGCATTGTTGTGACGATAAAAACTCGCGCGTGCTTTTGACAAAGAGCGAACATGATCGATACATGAGCCAAAACGACGATGTGATGTTGGAGATAGATGATACGTGGTTTGGGGAAACAGATGATATGTTTTCCTGGGAAACAAAAGAATTCATAAAAGGTTACCAGAATGACATCATGCAGTTTCAAAAGAAATATAACCTTAGGAGCAAGGAGGTGCACACTGAAGCTCAACAGACGAACCCCATAAGAAAAACTCTGGTGGGCATCCCTTCCACTAGCTGACCGAGGAAGGACAACATGACCAAGGATGTGACTGAAAAGGCAAAGTCAAAGTTGGAAGCCCCAAAGAAAACGTCGGAAGAAAACCGAGAAGCGGGTGGAAAAGAGGTAGAGAGGGTGGAAAAGAGGTAGAGAAAGTCTGTCGTCCCTTTAATTTTGAGAATGAAATGGATAAGATCAAAATATATGTCCCCTTTAATGAGATTATCAGAAAGGGTGAATATCGGGAGAAAATTATCAAAATGCTAAAAATGGGAGGGAGTCCCGATACTTTGAATGTCCAAGACAATCACCCTGCTATTCTGTTTGGTCTGCGCGTTGAAGAGACAAGTGATATCAAGGACGTCTCTCCATTCTACGCCAGTATAAAGGTTCATGAAATGACCTTGCATAACGCCATGCTGGATTCAGGCGCATCGCACATCCTCATGCCAAAGGTGATCATGGACGAATTGGGTTTGGATGTCACCAGACCTTATAAGGACCTTTTATTTTTTGACTCGAGGAAAGTCAAGTGCTTGGGCCTCATCAAGGACTTGGTCATGTCATTGGCCCAAATTCCTTCGAAAAACATGGTTATGGACGTGGTCATGGAGGACATACCCCATAATTTTGGCATGTTGCTATCCAGGTCGTGGGTTACGAAGTTAAAATGGACCCTGCAAATGGACATGTCATACACCATTCCTATCTTTGGCCATGACAGATGGTTGTACAAAGAAGTGATGCTAAAATACATGGTAAGCAGCAAGACACAACCAAATAACCATCCCATATGCTCCATCGACACTGAGGTTGGTTCCTATATATTTTACAATGACCTGAGCTTTGAAGAGGAAGAGTTGACAACCATCATGACAACCGATGAGGAAACCATGCGGAAAGCAGCAGAGTGCACCAAACGAAAAGATCGCGCAGAAAATGAGATATGGAACATGAGTTTCGATGGCGCAGTTAGTAAGGAAGGAGCATGTGTCAGCATATGGGTAAGACCCCCCAAGGTGGGTACAAAGCTGTGCTCATACAAGTTCATGCTCAAATGCACAAACAACAAGGCCAAGTATGAGGAACTGATTCTCAGTCTAAAGATGTTGAAAGAATTAGGCGCAAATAATTTAATAGTGCACGAAGACTCTGAACTGGTCATAAACCAAGTCAAAGGCATATATCAGGCAAAAAACCCCAAGTTAAGAGCATACAGATACTTGGTGTTGAGTCTCCTCGAGAAATTCTCGGAGGATGATCTATCTGTTAGCCCTAGGGAGAAAAACCAGATCGCTGATGCATTGGCCACCTCGGCCTCAGTTTTCAAAATCCCCATTTTCCCTAACAAAAAATACGAGATCGAAGTTAGACATAGGCCGATAGTACCTGATAATATAAAACATTGGCAGGTGTTTGAAGATGACAATCAGGTGCAGAGGTTTCTCCAAATGAGCGACGACTTTGCTAATACAAACATTGATGATGAATGCTGTTGCGACGAAGATGGGAGCACAGATCCTCACAGTAATAACAACCCTTTCCAGGACCAGATTGTGGGAAGGGACATAGTACACCTGAAAATAACATCATCCCAAAGGGGTTAGTGCTACTGGAAAAGTTGTTCGACAAAAATGACGTGGCCAAAAATCCCAGGATCATTGTAAATGATGAAGATGTCTAAGACTACAACATCAGGACTGAGGAGAACCCAAAAATAATCAAATTATAAAAAACACTCAGTCCAGAGGTCAAGAAAGACTATGTCAAACTCATGAAGGACTTCCCCGATGTTTTCTCATGGATCTATGATGATTTGAAGGTGTATGATACTAAAGTAATCCAACATGTTATCCCTCTCAAAGAAGACTAGAAGCCTTTCAAACCAAATTTGATATGGATAAATTCCTTGCTACTACCACTGATCGAAAAAGAGGCAAAGAAACTGTTCGAAGCTAAGATTATCGTTTCTTTAAGATTCTTGAAATGGGTAGCTAATTTGGTACCCGTAAGAAAGAAGAGCAACGAGATAAGTCTATGTGTGGACTTCCGAAACTTAAACAAAGTGTCCCTCAAGGATCACTACCCTCTTCCTAAAATGGACTATATCTTGCAAAAGGTGGTGGGGTCCCAGAAGATGTCCATACTGGACAGTTTTTCGGGGTATAATAAAATCATGGTCCACCCAGACGACAGAGAAAAAATGACTTTCATGACTCCATGGGGAATGTTCATGTATGCCAAGATGCCTTTCGGCCTGATGAACATTGGTGCCACTTTCCAGAGGGAAATGGACATATCATTTGTTGACGAAAGGGACAAGTTCATTGTGATATATCTAGACGACATCATGGTATACTTTTCCTTTGATGAACAACACCTTGAACATCTGAAGAAAGTTTTCCAAAAGTGCAGGAATTTCGACATATCGCTAAATCCAAAGAAATCACATTTTAGGATGGAAGAAGGGAAGTTGTTGGGGAACATTATCTCGAAATAAGGCATCAATATAGACCCCAGCAGGGTTGACGGAATCCTAAAAATCGACACTCCACACAGTAAGAAGGAAGTACAATCCTTCTTGGGAAAGGTAAACTTCTTGAGAAGATTCATCCTGAACCTGGCAGAAATTATAAACCACATAACTTGCATGCTCAGGAAGGGGAATGAGATCAAGTGGAATCCGAATGCCAGGAAATATTTTGAAGATATCAAGGTGGCGCTGACAACTCAGTGAAGGATATCCTAACTCAGCCCGACCCCAAAGGGATGAGAGGTAAGTGGATAACGACCATGATGGAATATGACCTGGAGATTAATCTTGCAAAACTAATTAAGGTTCAGGGCCTTGCGAAGCTAATGGCATAGTTGGACTGCGATGCTGTGGGAATAAATTTCATTGCCGATTTGTTTGAGAGTCCTTAGGAAGAAATGACTGTGCAGATGTCCTATAAGTTCGTCGATTCGCTGTGGTATGCAGAAATCATCTATGTGTTGAAGAATCTCCAGGCCCCTTCGGGCGCGAGTAAGACCAAGGCCCAATTTCTAAAGATTAAAGAGGTTAAATTTTGCATCCTGGATAACTCACTCTACTGGAAAGATCCTGGGGAATGTTGCTGAGATGTTTGCTGGAAAATGATGAGAAGAAAGCCACAAAATAATTTCACAAAGGCGACTGCGGGGGACACCATTACTGGAAAACCACTGTGCACAAAATCCTAAGAGTGAGTTACTATTGGCCTATAATTTTTGCAAACATGTACAAAGAAGTCTCCAGCTTCCACGAATGTCATATTTTCGATGGGAGAAGAAAGCTGCAGCCTCTGCCATTAAATCCGATCTCAGTGAAAGCACCTTTCATGCAGTGGGGTTTGGATTTCATAGGGGAAATAAATCTGCCATCCTCGGTGCAACACAAATGGATACTCTTGACCACCGACTACTTCATGAAATGGATAGAAGCGATCCCCACGAAGCAATCTATTGATGCAATCATCATCCAATTTCTGGAGACAAACATCTTATCGAGATTCAGATGTCCCATCAAGATTATAACAGACAATGCGACTGCATTCAAGTCCAAGAGGATGGAAAATTTTTGTTAGGATTACAATATAAACCTGGGGAATTTTATGACGTACTACCCTCGGGGGAACAGGTTAGCATAATCCTCAAATAAAAGCCTAACCAAGATCATCAAAAGACTCCTGGAAGACAGTAATAAAGATTGGCATAAAAATCTTATCTATACGCTGTGGGAAGATAGGGTTACCACCAAGAAGTCCATCTCAACATCACCTTTTCAGATTGTATATGGTGCAGATGCAATTTTACCTACCACAATGGGGTTTCCCGTCAGAAAAATACTGCAAGAAAAGGAGGCCTAGCCAAATGATGCACATAGAAGAATAAATCAGTTGGTTCACACATAACAGATGAGGGAACATGTGTAAAATCGATCACAACTCCACCAGGAAAGGATGAAGAAATCCTTTGACAAGCATTCCAAGCCAGAGGATTTTTGGTTGGGTGATCTGGTGTTGATATGGGACGTAAGAAATGGGGACAAAGTAAAGCACGAGAAATTCGATAATCTATGGATGGGTCCATTCAAAATCGGTGCACATCGCGGAAATAATGCTTATTTTCTGGAAGAACTAAATGGGGAGTGCGTTGATTGGGGTCCTGTAAATGACATGTTCCTCAAACATTATCTGATGAAATAAATTCCGTTTAAGTCACATGTCATTGTAAATAGTTATTTTATATTTGTGTTGATTCAGTAGGTCAGCATAAAATTGAAGCTCAAAGTGAAGGCCCTGAGTTTATGCTGAGTCTTTTAGAAGCTGTGTCGATAGGTTTAGGTTGCGTTTTGTATTTCATATTGCAGTGTCAAAGAGTCTAAATAAGGCCCAATGGTCAGGCACCTAGTCTACTATTCTTTGCTACCTTGTGGGGAGGATAGCATCCTTGTTGGAGCCAGCTGTTAGGGCCGCCATTTTCCTTTCAATTAGAGTTGGTTTTTGGTTGAGTTATGGCCCATGTGTCAAAACATGTGAAGTTAGGTACGTAACAATGAAGGGGTCGAACTCAGCAAGTGGCCGGTTGGCCCTTGGAAACGGGAAGGGATGTCGGAGTCGAAACATGAATAAATGGTATGGGTATGTTGTTCCCAAAGAGTCGGGTCCTGTTAAAAGTTAGTCTCTACGTGCCCCAGGTTGAGTCAAGTAGTTAATGGAAGTCATGTCGACAAGTGCTGTAGCTATTATCAGTTCATTATGAAGCCTGAATGAATGAAAAATCATGGTGTTCGTATCATGTATGCCCTGTAGCCCTTATCGGTTGTATCTTACACGCGGGGATGTGTTCTGGAAAATCTACAGTTTGATTTGAAACATCTAGTCGCCATGAATTCAGTGTTCCTTGTAACGATTCCTCCTTCCGCTCGATCTGTTAGAAATCCCAGAGGTTCCGCACCAATTTTATTCACAAAATCAGAGTCATGATTTGTCTGTATGTGTTTCTTGTAGGCCTAGGTCAATCGAATTCTCCATCTTGGGCATTCGTCAGATCCACTACGTGCAAGATAAATACTAGTCACTCCATGATGACCTCCAAAAACATAAGGAAGGGTGAACGAAGTGGTAGAATCGCCAAGCCTGAGCCCCAAAGCGATTGGGATTCATTCTCACTCATGACATGCATTCCCAAACATACAAAGGGAGTTCTCCCTTTACTCACGGGAACAATGACATCACATCACGCAGAACCTGGAGTGAAAGGACTTGCGCAGAAAGGAAGGATAGTAGATGCCCTGTCTCCCCAACATCAAATACCTCGGAGAAGGGGCAGGCCAAAGAAGATTAAGGAAGCCAGGGAAACTCGAATCCCATATGAGCCGCACGCATGATAGTTTGCTGAAAAATTACTCATGCGCGATGTTCGACTGGAGCTCGTGGAAGGTACAAGCCGAGAAAGTAGGAGCAGAGCGAGGAGGATGGATGCCACGAGTACAAATTATCAAGATCCATCTCAGCAGTTAAAGCAGACGAAACTAGCTATCGTCAAACTTTACCAGGAAAAAAGGGAGTTGAGAAAACAACTAGCGACAAAGACCCTGGAAGTGTCAGCAGTGCAAGGCTGGGAAGGGAGCATGATGTGGCTCAAAAGACAACTCATAGAGGTGAAGGATACAATTGTACAACTGCGCGAAGCACAAAGGTTGTTAGAAGAAGGGTATGGGAGTCACTCTAGATAATGTGAAGCAACCGAGGAGAAAGCCTGCATAGTTCTCGCTAGTGAACAAAAGAAACAAGATTAGCTGAGTTCATTCTTGTGTCTGCAAATAGAAAGAAAATATTGATAGTTTTGAAGGAGACACCGTCCTAAGACATTTTTCCATTTTGATAACGACCATGACTGTCTGCAACTACTTTTCGTGCACATTTTCCCCAACAAATGAGCGTGCGACAGAAATCAAAGCCGTTATAGTAGACAACGAGACTCTGACAAACACTTGTCCATTCAGATATCTCGTCGAAGGAAAGCATTGACACATCACTCCCTCATGACGAGACCTGATCGATAACCAAATTCCTGTGGCGGATTACAAACAGTCATGGTGTAGCCATATGTATTTGTTGTCTATTTTTGGAAAAGCGTCATGCAAAGAGTTTTGTAATGTAGAACAATCAGTTTCCTACTTTTTAGAGATAGTAGTTAGAAGAGGAGGGAAGCCCAAGCGACGCGCTCGCTTATATATTCGATCTTTTCGATGTAATCCAGGTTGGTTGGAAAAAATAGTGTAGACAGTGACTATTGAATGTAGCTCTGAATTTGACTAAAACTTAATGCAAAGGTCCTAAAGCATTGATGAAAAGATTCTAACTGTGGCAGTTTGATGTATTGTAGTTTTTCTCTACGTACATACTTCCTGTATTCTTTATTCATATCTATTTTCTGTTTGAATAAGAACTTAATTTCGAACATGAGATTCGCTGCGCAACACCTTGATATTCACGCCATTCAGACAAACCGTTTTCCTCTAAGTTAATTCCGAATTCATCCTCAACGATACTCCCAGTTGCTTCATGTGTTTTTCTCTCACCACACAACGATTTTTAACTGAAAATTGTTTCTCATTTATCCTTTATCCTTTATCCTCTCAAGTTTAGCCACTAAGTCATTTGTTTCTATCGTTTTCTTAAATTGATTCTATTGCCCAATGGTACTTTCTCTCTTGCTTGTCCTACCATCCCTTTAAAACAAAAATAAACTTTTCCTATTGCAGAATCTGACCTTTGTGCATTTATTGATAAAATACTTGAGTTATTACCAGTCATTAGACATATGAGAGAGCCGTCTCTGGTTATATAGGTTAGAATACAATCTAAAGTTGGTTGAAACAGTTAACTTGGGGCTGTCTTTGATACAACCCAAAGAAATTATCGAGTGCTAACAACACCCTTGGAGCACGTAGTGCGTCTTGAAGGGCATGTCACATAAGGAAAACAAAAGGAGGTGAGTGACACCCTTGGAGCACGTAGTGCATCTTGAAGGGCATGTCGTGAAAGGAAAACATAAAGAGGCGAGTGACACCCTTGGAGCACCTAGTGCGTCCTGAAGGGCACACCATGATTTTAACTGGTAAGTGAATAAACCTATTCGGCCTTAAAATGAATGATATGATAAGTAAAGTTTAAAAACAAAATTTCCCTTAAAAATGTCGCCCAACCTAGTGAATTTAAAACCTAGGTATAAATAGAACATGTGGTCAATAAAAAATAATAATAAATAAACATGTAACAAGAAGGGGGGTAAGAAATTCCAACTTATTTATTAAAGTCAAAATTATTATGGTGGATTAAATAAATAAAAAGAAGGGGTGGTGGTTGTTTTTATCTACATTTGCTAATTTAATTTTTACTTAAAAATAAAAGAGGGTAAATGGTTGTTTTTATCTACACTTGCTAAATAAATTTTTAATTAAAAATGAAAAAGGGTAAATGGGTTTTTTATCTAAACTTACTAAACTGATTTTTTTTAGTTAAAAAGGAAAAGGGGGGAAACTTAAAAGGAATAAGAAACTTAAAGAAAAAAGGAAACTTAAAGAAAAGGGGAAACGTAAAAAAAAAGCTGAATGCCTAACTTAGTAAGGAATTTTTCATTTGGAACTTTCTAATTATGAACTCAACTAGGAATTAAGTAAGGCGTAAGTCATTTAACAAGTGTAAGAGAATTTTGGGACACTGATGAGTGTTTTTAGGAATGCTCTTAGGTGGATGAGGGAAATGAGAATATTTAATTAATTAATAAAATTTATTTTCCGGTGCAGCTAGGGGATCGAGCGACCTGTGTATGAATGAGGTTTTTCGAAATTAATTAAATGAAAAAAGAATGAGAATCATGTGTACAGGGGAGGTTTTTCCTAATTAATTAAATTAAAAAAAAAGAATTTAATGAGAATTTGGAAAACTAATTACTTGAAAACTCTATAAAAAGGATGGAGGAGGAGGAGTATGGATCTCATCTTTTTGCGTAACGTTACGCTATTGAAATTTTACCTTGATTGAACTTTCGCTTGTGGGAGTTGGGATACTCAGCTCAGGTAACGAGTGGTAGCTCGACCTTGCAAGGCGAGTTTGGTGATAGCATTCTCTGGTATTGTGTGTGTGGCCCCTTTGTGGCTCGGGGGGCTCAGGGGGAATAAGAGTACCCCTAGGTATCGGTGAGGTCACATCAGTTGGAAAACGAGTGTT
Source organism: Picea abies (assembly GCA_900067695.1). Taxonomy (NCBI): domain Eukaryota; kingdom Viridiplantae; phylum Streptophyta; class Pinopsida; order Pinales; family Pinaceae; genus Picea; species Picea abies. The sequence continues at coordinate 1,643 of CBVK0100670967.1, read as the reverse complement.
GGACGAAGCGTGCATGAGACAACAACTTCAGAGCATTCACGTTTGGCTAAGGTACACCTGTTAAAGTTATTACTTACAATAAAATTTAATTTACACATGTTATTTTTCTATGCTCGGTTGAAGATTTCATTGCCATGAGCTCTCTTGCACCTAATTTCCTATAGTATTTGTAATCCCCTTAATCGTTGTATTGTGAATTGATTTCCCATGGTGAACCCAACCTCTGATTGTAATGACTTCTCTGCATTTGTTTTTATTGATTAATACGAAGGAAAATTGAGTTTTTATCTTCTGTCCCTTATCCCTTAAGTTATTAGTCTGTGCTTGAGCAGTCGGCCAGGAGCCGAACCGACGGTCGTCTCCGGTGTTTAAAGACCTATAGATTCAAATGCCTTGCTTTCTTGTGCATGGATAATAAGTGAAGGATAAATTTCGCCCAGTTATCTAACCCTTACTCATCTCTCTTATGATTAATCTCTAATCTTTGCGCCTTCTTATGAATGAGTATCTTTGCATTTCTGTTGATTCATCTATGATCGATTAGTCTCTGCGTTTTTGTTGATTCATCTCTGTGTTTTCTTGTTAATGATTATCTCTGTGATTCTTGGAATATTACCCAACGCTTTGATTGGTAGAATCTCTACGATGTTAATGATAAATCCCAGTGCTTGATTGGTAAAATATCAACATTATTAATATGTGAATGAATGCATTTTAATATGTAATGGTTGCGTTGTTACTCTGTAATGGTTTCGTTTTTACTGTGTAATGGTTGCATTTTTATTTGTTTAATGGTTGCATTTTACTAGTGTAATAGCTAGCGTTTCCCATAAATGTCATTGTTAAGCAGTGAAACATTTAATGGACAGTGATACCATTCATTTATTAGCCAACTGTGTCATGTGTTAATAGCCAACGATTCTATCAATGTGATTTCTATTATAAATGCGATTTGGTTTACAACTATTACCAATGTGAATTCTAATATCAATGCGAATTTGTATATCTGTGTTTTTTGATATGTTTGCGTCCTTGGTAAAATATCTACGTTTTAAAAAAATGATATATCTGCGTTATCTTATGCCTGTGAATTTATATATCTGCATTTTTTTATGATATGTCTGTGCTTTTTTTTTTTAATGATAAAACCCCACAAATTTGTACTTACTCTAAACAATGAATTTCTTAGCGAATTGCCCAGCAAAGGTAGCGCCCTTGTGCATTTTCTTGGATTTTTAACTCAGCTTTACACCACAATTTATGGCTTATTGAACAACCTTTTCACCCCACGATTTTCTGAGCGATTTACTCCACCACTGCGTTCTGACTGCATTGAATAGCAACATTGATTTCTATTGACAACGAAATTAATAATTATTGGATAATGACTTTATTGATTGGCAACACATTACTGGATAGTATCATCATGGATAGCATTTTGAATATTGTTGATAGTAATATTATTAGACAGTGATCTTGTTTATCTTTTGACAACAATCATATGGATCCTAATGTTATTACACAATGATATATCACAACGATATTGTTATGATATCGATAATTTCATTCATATTGTTATTACACATCGATATCTTATTGTTATTCACATAGCATATTGACAACGATTCTATTAGATAGTCAGT
>CBVK0100670966.1:0-15765 GCA_900067695.1 Picea abies | reverse complement strand
TAAGCTTCTATTCAGAAGTCATCTTCATAGTCCTCATAACAGTAATCAACATTTGTTTTCCTATTTTAAGGCTGAATGTGAAAGAGAAACTAAGCTTCTATTCAGAAGCCATCTTCATAGTCCTCATAACAGTGATCAGCATTTGTTTTTGTAAAGAGTGAAAACAACAAGCATTCAAGAGACAGTTTAAAACCTATTAAATGTGGGAAGAACGAAACTCCTATTCAAGAGATGCATTCATCATTCTTCTTTCATTCATTCATTAACATCAAATCCAATCAAAATACTGAAAGCATGAAATAACTCAAAAAACATTCAAAGCTATCTTAATGCTTGAAGTCTAACTGTTCATTGAGTTCTCATTCAAGAATCCATTCACAATGATGAGTAAGTCTTGAAAACATTAAGCATGTAACTGAACTATGAAACTCATTTACCTATAGCAAGATAAAATTCATCTACAGCAAACAAGATCTAAAACATGTACTTTGAAAAATAACACAAAAAGGAAAGAGTGTACTAGTTGGCAATGGGGGCCCTCCACTGCTTCCCTGGTACACTTGATTAACTTCAGCTACGAAAGGACTCCAACAGCATTCAAATCACCATGAGCATTCAAATGAACAAAAACACAGATCTGATCTTCAAGAGTGCAAATTCTCAAGTTTCTTCATTCATCCAAAAGTTCTCCTACTAGCTTAAACTTAAGAGTATTTATACAAGAGTTCAAAAACCATAAATGCTAAAATGTCTCCTAAATATCATAAGTAGATCCACAATATCCTAGGAGGGTCGAATGCCTCCTCTAGATCCTCAAAACATGGTCAAAATCCCACGAAATCAAAAACTGTCCAAGATTTAATGCTGAAACAGGGCAATTTCTGCTGAAGTGGCCCTGTTTGACCAGCGTTGACCGGGCATCTAGCAATCTCAGATTTCGAATCTGATAGCTTATTCACCATCCTTGTACATCTGGCAACACGACCCAAGTGTTGGATTTCGCCCAGGTGTCCTGCAAGTATACAAACGACGGAGCTTTTACGGGATTTGGTCAAATCCTGTAATTTCTGCTAAATTTCCAATTTTAATGCAAAAATTTAGAAAATTCAATTCTGAAGTTAAAGGATGACAAATATACCTTGGATAGGTTGTTTTTATGGGAAATTTGAATAAAATGAAGGGAAAATGGGCAAATAAAGAGGCAAAAGTATGGTTTATGGAAGCACAAAAATGGACTCAACAATCATCATAAATCCATAGTCTTTGTTCTCCCAACAGTGATGGGTTCATTACAAAAATAAATGAGTATATAAAGGCGACAGGGTAAAACATCCCTATGGGAATTATCAAAAACAATTTACAAAAAATCTGGGAACAATCTCCCAAGTCTCTATTTCTGCCTATGACTAACAACTTAAAACAAAACTATATCACAAAAAGTATGTTCTAAACTGCCACAACATGTCCAATTTTCCATTGAAATTCGTAGGTACCTGTAGGTGGACAAGAATAAACAAGTTTAGATAATGTTTTATTTGTAAAATTAACAAAAGTTTAAATTTTAAGACTAGCTACAGAATCTCGCGATTCTGTAGCTGGTCTTATTTGCAAACAAAACCGTTTTAAATCAATCCAAACGATAACAGAAATATATTCGACCTATTAAACAAATCTTTAATTACTAATTGAAAACAAAGCAAATCATTCACGCCAAAACAAAGAAAAACTTTTATGCAAAATCTGAACAAACGAAATCATAATTGAATCCATTTCAATCGAAACACACTGTAAACGAATATCAAACAAATCTTTGGTATGAATTCAATATAGATACAATATGTCAATCTGACACTTAACATAATTGTTTTTAAATCCAAAACTAACAGAGTCTTTTTTTCGAATCAATAGATTACATTGTATTTATCAAACCAATCTTTGATATTAATGCATCGCATACACAAACGATTATGTTAATTCAAACATTAGAATTGTTACTGGATCAAACCAAATAAAACTGAATTGAACTAACTTAGGGCCGAAAAGATCGTTATACTAATTCAAGAGCCATCAAATCGTGTTAAATCGGTTCAATCAAAACATAGATATATGATTTTAGCAAACAAATCTTCAATTCAAACCTAATTCAAAACGAAATCAAAATAACAGAATTGTTTTTAAATCTATTAAAACAAACAAAACTAATTGAGAGCAAACATGATAGGCTATGCTAGTTCAAACCAAATCATTCAAAATCGATGTCGAAATAATCATACCTGGGTTGTAGGAAAACGTTTCAGTCAGAATAACTTTGAGTTGATAAAGGTTGTAGTTGTCTCAACATTTCTAAAGACAATAGAACCTGTAGTCTTTTGTTTCTTCTCATTGGCTTGTAGCCTGTATCTTTCTTTTGACAACACTGTAACCCATTCTTCTAATGATTTAATTTTTGATTGCAACAGGGGCACATTGGTGTAATAACGTTCAAGCCAAGAATTGCATTGAGTACACGGTGATTGATCGGACCTTGGCATTACAGGCGAGGGTTCTCTTAGATTACCAGGGGTTTCAATGTGAAGCTTAATTCCAAGGAAGTTAGGATCATCCTTGAGGCACAGAGATAGGTTGGAAACATATTCATAGTGTTCCATAGAATAGAGGCCATGAGAGTAAGGGTATTCCTCGACCAAGAAGCATTCAATCTGAGAGTCAGAATCCTCGCTCAAAACAATAGGCTTCTGGTCAACGTTTTGTTTGGGCTTGTTCCAGGCACATATAGATATCCGTCGTGCATTCTTCTTTCCCCTACTATTGACACCAGTATCACCTTTCCCTTTCTTCCTTACAGGCCTCTTGATGGTCTTATAATTGTCTTTAGCACACGGGTCGGCCATGGTATCGAGTAGGTCAATGTTGGGGCAGTTCGAGGGTTTGACAGGGGGTAGAAGGGTAGGAGGTGGGATGGCTGGCCCAACCAGAGTTTCAGTGACCACAACCTTGTCCACTTGGACACACTCAGGAGCAGCAAAGCCATTCCTTGATAGGAAGGATTGCCAACAGTCACCATTGAGCTTCAAATGATGAACGATAATGATTTTGATCAAGCAGTGATGGAAAAGGATGCTATCAACCTTCTCACACTTAAATCGTTTGGAAATATTGTAAAGACTGTGTAGGAGATAGTGCAGCATATTCAGAGGGTAGTATATGAAATTCATTAGCAACCAAAGATGGTAAAGGAACACCAAACCATACCGACCTTCGCAAGTCAAGAATTTCTTAACAATGGCTAAAATATCATGCCATCTGGACTTGAGGGTAGTGACAGGCATACCTCTCTCACAACTAACAATCTTCCTTGATGTGAATAGGAGCGGCCACGACACCTCGTCCACTTTTGAATTCTTAAACCACCTCTGCCCTTTAGCTGGTAAGCCTGTAGCCGAGCTGAGGAATTCCTCATTTAGCTCGATTTGGATGTCTTCGACCTTAGCCCTGCATCCGTCGAATGTGAGGGTGAATTGTTGGGCGACCATAAGGTTGAAACACTCAAATTTTTGGATAAAAACTAGCCAGCCACTACTTTCCAGGTCTTCGCAAGCATTTTCAAATAGCAGGAGCGTTTGGCTGCCATTAGGTTCTATGCGCACCACAGGTGCCATAGGAGAGAGCACACAGTGAGTTGGGTAAACGAACAAGGGTTTGGACAGGGTATACGCAGGACCGCAAGCTCAGGGATTTCCCCAAAACTAATAGAGGTAACCCGTGATAGAAGGCGGGCATTAATGCCTAAGTGTGCTAGGGTGGTGGAACGAAACAATCCATGCAGAACATTCATATCGAATGTAAAATCGATGACGCTATGGTGATTCACTATTGGTGTGTGTTAAAAACAATGCCGATCAAACAACTATTGAAAACCATGATAAGTCGACCGAAATATCTGCACAACAATAGTGTTTGCATGGTTTAAAACAAAGCAATATTTCAAATATAGCACCAAGGATTTGACCATAAAACTTATGCATTGTATGAAACCATTGCACCATGGGTCTGATCATAATGTTAATGCATTCTCAACAAACCATTGCACCAAAGAAATTTGACCAAAGACAATAGAACACCAAACCACCATTGTATCAAGGACTCAAACACAATCACTAGAATACCATTGCATCACAAACTTATAAAATGAAGTCATATTAAAAATGAAAAGTGAGTAAAGATTTGGTGTCTTGCCAACTGTGTTACCATTATTGAATTATAAATGCAATGAACACATAGATAAGAGTAACCATAATAATCCAATGATGATTTTAATGCCATCAACATGACTTTGAACTCACGGTTTTCACGCTTGCAGTCGTGAAAACGAGAACAAAAGGAAGGTGTGCAAATGCACAAGATAATAATGTTTTTTTATTCAAAAGATTGCGATGAGAATCAAGGGTTCCAAAACACTTGTGTAGGCAGCTTATAAAGATCGGATAAAAATGCGAAATGGCTGCCAACAATGGTGACACACTGGTAGAAGCAATTATCTCTGCCAAAAGAACAAATTCAGATTATGATAATAAGAATAATTCTAACTCAAAAAAAACCAGAAAATTGTTTAAACATCATTATTAATCAAATATTCCAGGAGTGTTTAAAGGATGAAAACTGATAACAATCTTAAGACAAGCGAGCCACGATATTAAAGATAAAATCTCTAATATTGTTGATAGAGCCACTGCTGCTAGTAGGTGTTCATAGCCTCGATAGGGTTGCCATTTAACCGACTCTGATATCCATATCCTGCCAAGAAGTTCCAGATCAGAATAAAGGACATTTTAAGGTCAAGAGATTTCATACTTACGAATTTTCATATACCCGACATTGCTTCGCTGCCAGCGGGCCTGTTCAGTACCCTGACGAAGTTGTCTTGGCGTCATGCATGCATTTACCTGCTGTCAGCAAACCTATTCAGCATCCAGACGAGTTTACAAGCACTTCCCACAGCTCTTTAATGATTTATTTGGTTTTTTAAAGATATATAATTGAGCGGGGTGACACTAAAAATTATGATATTTTGACATATTTTTTACAGACCTTGAAATAATTTTTTAAAACTGTCCTTCATTAAGATTCAAAGATGATTTGTTTACAAAACCAACCTTCTAAGGCAGGGAGACATCTTCTGAGTCATTCCCTTAAAGAACAGGGACAACATAAAAAGATAATGGATGATCATGACAGACTTTACTTAGATCAAAATCAGTTAACTTCTTTCAAACAACAGTATTTGCCCAACATGGATGTAAATTTCAGAAGTATGTTACAATTGATGTTTAGACAATTTTTCAGCAGTCATTTCAGTGAAAGAATTTTTTGTTTTCTTTGTCTGAACAGTTCAAAATGTAGGTATATGTATTTCCAAAAGAAAGACTAATAAGCATAAAAGAAAACAAAACACACCAGTGAAGAAAAAATGGAAAGAAAAGAAATCCAAACAAAAAAAATATGTACAGAAGGTGCATCTGAAAACCTCATGCAACAAATCCCTTGAGAGACTGAAAGAAAGTAGGAAAATGATGTTTGATGGGAAAGCAATCCTACTCATGGTACCTTGGGTACGGGTTGATTTAGATTTACTTATCTCTTTACTTTCCATTTAAGATTTTCATGATGATACTACGTTTTTGAAAATAAACGTTCAACTAGAAGTCAAGAAAAAAAGGATCAAGAGGACTTCCATGACAATAGTCGTATTATGGTTCTCGTGGTATGCCCACTTGCGTTCATGACTACATTATTACAAAGAGAAATAGTGAGAAATAAAAATGAAAGAAAACCTATTCCTAAACCTACCCTAACTATTAAGCAAATCAGGATACTACATGAAGTCATGTTTCCAATGTAGCCATCGAAGTAACTCCAATCCTGCAACTGAAACAAAATCAAACATTATTAATAAGAATGGTAATATATCAACAAATGACAGAAACATATCACACTTACCTTCACAATCATCATCTAAAAACAAAGTAAGCATGATCTTACCATTCCCTTGAATATTCTTGTTGTACAAATCCTCCAGCCATTGCGCAATCTTGTCTCGATAAGGGTCATAATGGCATGGGAAAGTGTAAGTAGGTTTGAAAAACTTGTCAGGATTACGAGGAAATGGAATAACCATCAGCCAAGGCTGAAATTCCTCATCCTCCTGACAGTTCTCTAAGTACTCATTAATTTCTTCACATGGAGGATCTAAAAGAAATATGTCATGCCTACTTCCAAGATACTTAGGGAAAAAGAAAGCAAGCACAACTTTGTCTTTATTATGAAATTTTTTTATATATGAATATTCAAGCCATCCTAAGATCCTGTCACAAAAATGAGGATGCAAACCATGACTTTGATGAAATGAATATATCAATGGGAAACTCATCATAGGAGGATTCATGCAATCAACAGGATCATTGGTTTGAATGTTTCCTTCGATGAGATTGATCATTTCAAAATGTGAAGTATAAACATTAAGATTCGAGCTAAGCAAAGAATGAATATGAAATGTAGAACGTTTGATCTCCATAAAATATAATGCATTGTCTTTTTCAACAATAAACTGTGTAAAGTCATCTCGCAACATGTCCTTTTCCCATGTGAGTGATGAAAGTGAACAAGCATCAAATCCAAGTTTATCAATGTTAGGTTTGGAATTGATTTCACCAAAATTTAGCATATCGAAAGGAGATGATTGTGGTGGAAAAGAGTAGTATGTTGTAGGTAAGATGTCAAGTCCACCAGAATCTAGGAATAGATCAGGATATAAAGAATAAAAGGAATTATAAATAAGTAGATGAAAAGAATCTCTTGAACTATGACACTCAACAATGGTATTCTCAAGACAATTCTCTTCACTTTATTTAAAACTCTCACTCTGTTTTGGTGACGAATTCCTCAACATAATATGATGATCTGGATTTGCCTTTTGTGTGATAGATAATTCAAAATTTATGTGACAAACATCTAGTCTTTCCTATGAACAAAGTGCATTTTGAGGATGAAGGTTTAAGGTTTCTTCTTCTAGTTGTATATCTTCTTCTCTAATCAGTTTCATAGGAGTACTAGAACATTCAAGACGATTTTCGTCGCTCAAGTGTTCTTCAATGACTGATTTTAAATGTTGATTAGAGCATGAGTTACAAGAATGAGGGTATTCACCTTGAGCCAGAAATGAATCTTCTTCCATACTATTCAAAGACTGAAAATACAATGATTCAAAGGAAAAACCAATTTGGTTGTCAATAAGATCCTGATCAATAGATTCTACCTCCCTGGCTTGTTCAACATTATCGGAAGAATTTTTCTCTTCTTGCGAAGAAGATTGTTCTTGCAATTGAGTGATAGGATTTGCAATTGGTTCTTCATTCATGATTGAACATGACTGGATGGAAGGGATGGAAGCATCATAGAAGAGATTTAATGCCAATGACATGTCATCGAGATTAAATTTATAGAGTATATGATAGACTCTTGTCAAAAAGTCATCTGAAGATGAATCGTCGTTGATTAGCGAAGTATGAAATTCTTCACATAATTGATCAAAATCATACATTTCAAAAGAATCTAGAAACTCATCTACAAATTGAAACCAATAAAAAATGTGACATGCTAGAAAGGATTCAAACCAATGTTTGATCCGACCTCTAAAAGTAAAAGTGAACAGTCTGCATAAAACTCCTAAATCTGATATGTCATGTTTGATGCATTTGCACCAAAACTTGTTAAGGTGGTCTTTAGCAGATATATTGCCTCCACCATCAAAGGTGAGTTTGGACAAGCGAGAGATTGTCTCATTGGGAACATCAGGTAATGAGAAGTTGAAAGCATGTTCCAACATAGTGATTTGGGGAGCCATGGGGGAAATTGAATACATTTAAAATAAAGGCTCCTACAAGGCCAGCTTGTCAGTCGACCCTCCTTCTAGCGTCATTTGTTGACAGGCGAAAATGAACGCTCGTCAACTGGAGGAGCGGGTCCGGTCTAGGGTTGTCTAAATAACCCAAGCCGTTTGGGATGATCCACCTCGATGGGTTTAGCGGCTCCATTGGCCGATCTAAGACCTAGAAAAACGAAAGAACACTAAAACTTAAAGGAACTAATTTAAATGAGAAAAAGAAACTACAACAAATTATATACAAATCTGAAATAAATATACAACTTACTTACTAATATCATGCAATAATATTTCTATGAAATCAAATGTTCAGCGATCAACATAATTAAATCTTAATTACAGATGTACAGTATTTACATAATACAAATTTTAATCGAAACTTGCAAAAATCATTTGTAAAATAACAACGAAGCTATTGTTTTTTTATTTTTATAATTTTTATGAGAAATGAATGAAATGAAAACTATTTAAAGATGAACAATTAAAATAATAATCCTAACTGTAAATCTGAACTATATATCTAACTAAATTACTGAGAATTCTCGAAAAAAATAAAGAACTAACCTGAAGTAATGCTTCCTATTTGTCCTATGCACAGTATTCGATTTATCTGTTCGATGGGAGGAAACCTACACTAGATTATCCACAAGCTTCTCGTAAACAAGAAGTAGCAGTGCTCTTTGAATATAAATGACTGAACAAACGAGACATAAAACTACAACAATCTTATAATTTACAAATCATCACAATTAGATAAATCCCTGAGTGAAGGTTTGTACAGAACAGTTCATTTAATGAAGAAGATAAACCTTTACTCATCAAATTGAAACAGAGTAATTGTTGTACTAAAAATGAGATACATGAGATATGGACATAATTTAAATCACAACACATTAATCTATAATAAGTCTTCATATCTAAAGTATTCAATGACTTGATCAAAAACTAAAATGCACAAAACTTGAACAAAAGTATGATAAATTGAAAGCTAAAGCTGTTACAAAAGATCCACTTCCATTCGAGTCTGTATCATCATAAATCCATAGTCTTTGTTCTCCCAACAGTTCATTACAAAAATAAATGAGTATATAAAGGCCACAGGGTAAAACATCCCTGTGGGAATTATCAAAAACAGTTTACAAAAAATCTGGGAACAATCTCCCAAGTCTCTATTTTTGCCTATGACTAACAACTTAAAACAAAACTATATCACAAAAAGTATGTTCTAAACTGCCACAACATGTCTAATTTTCCATTGAAATTCGTAGGTACCTGTAGGTGGACAAGAATAAACAAGTTTAGATAATGTTGTATTTGTAAAATTAACAAAAATCTAAATTTTAAGACTAGCTGCAGAATCTCACGATTCTGTAGTTGGTCTTATTTTCAAACAAAATCGTTTTAAATCAATCCAAACGATAACAAAAATATATTCGACCTATTAAACAAATATTTAATTACTAATTGAAAACAAAGAAAATCATTCACGCCAAAACAAACCAAAACTTTTATGCAAAATATGAACAAACAAAATCGTAATTGAATCCATTTCAATCGAAACAGACTGTAAATGAATATCAAACAAATCTTTGGTATGAATTCAATATAGATACAATATGTCAATCCAACACTTAATAGAATTGTTTTTAAATCCAAAACTAATAGAGTTGTTTTTTCAAATCAATAGATTACATTGTATTTATCAAACCAATATTTGATATTAATGCATCACATACACAAAAGATTATGTTAATTCAAACATTAGAATCGTTTCTGGATCAAACCAAATAGAACTGAATCGAACTAACTTAGGGCTGACATGATCGTTATACTAATTCAAGAGCAATCAAATCGTGTTAAATCGGTTCAATCAAAACATAGCTATACGATTTTAGCAAACAAATCTTCAATGCAAACCTAATTCAAAACGAAATCAAAATAACAAAATCGTTTTTAAATCTATTAAAACAAACAGAACTAATTGAGAGCAAACATGATAGGATATGCTAGTTCAAACCAAATAATTCAAAATCGATGTTGAAATAATCATACCTGGGCTGTAGGAAAACGTTTCAGTTAGGATAACTTTGAGTTGATAAAGTCCATAATTGTCTCAACATTTCTGAAGACAATAGAACCCATAGTCTTTTGTTTCTTCTCGTTGGCTTGTAGCCTGTCTCTTTCTTTTGACAACACTGTAACCCATTCCTCTAATTATTTAATTTTATATTGCAATAGGGGCACATCGGTGTAATAACGTTCAAGCCAAGAATTGCATTGAGTACACGGTGATTGATCGGGCCTTGGCATTACAGGCAAGGGTTCTCTTATATTACCAGGGGTTTCACTGTGAAGCTTAATTCCCAGGAAGTTAGGATCATCCTTGAGGCACGGAGGTAGGTTGGAAACATAGTCATATGGTTCCATAGAACAGAGGCCATGCGAGTAAGGGTATTCCTTGGCCAAGAAGCATTCAACATTAGAGTCAGAATCCTCGCTCAAAACAACAGGCTTCTGGTCAACGTTTTGTTTGGGCTTGTTCTGGGCACATCTAGATATCCATCGTGCATTCTTCTTTCCCCTACTGTTGACACGAGTATCACCTTTGCCTTTCTTCCTTATAGGCCTTTTGATGGTCTTAGAATTGTCTTTAGCACATGGGTTGGCCATGGTATTGGGTAGGTCAATGTTGGGGCAGTTCGAGGGTTTGACAGGGGGTAGAAGGGTAGGAGGTGGGACGACTGGCCCAACCAGAGTTTCAGTGACCACAACCTTGTCCACTTGGACACACTCGGGAGAAGCAAAGCCATTCCTTGATAGGAAGGCTTGCCAAAAGTCACCAATGAGCTTCAAATGATGAACGATAATGATTTTGATCAAGCAGTGATGGAAAAGGTTTCTATCAGCCTTCTCACGCTTAAATCGTTTAGACATTTTGTAAATATTGCATAGGAGATAGTGCAGCATATTCATAGGGTAGTCTATGAAATTCATTAGCAACCAAAGATGGTAAAAGAACACCAAACCATAACGACCTTCGCAAGTCATGAATTGCTTAACAATGGCTAAAATATCATGCCATCTGGACTTGAGGGTAGTGACAGGCATACCTCTATCACAACTAACAATCTTCCTCGATGTGAATAGGAGCGGCCACAACACCTCATCCACTTTTGAATTTTTAAACCACCTCTTCCCTTTAGTTGGTAAGCCCATAGTCAAGATGAGGAATTCCTCATTTAGCTCGAGTTGGATATCTCTGACCTTAACCCTGCATCCATCGAACATGAGGGCAAATTGTTGGGCGACCGTAAGGTTGAAACCCTCAAATTTTTGGATAAAAACTAGCTAGCCACTGCTTTCCAGGTCTTCGCGAGCATTGTCAAATAGCAGGAGCATTTGGCTGCCATTAGGTTCTATGCACACCACAGGTGCCATAGGAGAGAGCACACAGTGAGCTGGGTAAACGAACAAGGGTTTGGACAGGGTATACGCAGAACCGCAAGCTCAGGGATTTCCCCAAAACTAACAGAGGTAACCTGGGATAAAAGGCGAACATTAATGCCTAAGTGTGCGAGGGTGGTGGAATGAAACACTCCATGCAGAACATTCATATCGAATGTACAATCGATAGCACTATGGTGATTCACTATTCATGTGTGTTAAAAACAATGCCAATCAAACAACTATTGAAAACCATGATAAGTCGACCCAAATATTTTCACAACAATAGTGTTTGCATGGTTTAAAACAAAGCAATATTTCGAAGATAGCACCAACTATTTGACCATAAAACTTATGCATTGTATAAAACCATTGCACCATGGGTCTGATCATAATGTTAATGCGTTCTCAACAAACCATTGCACCAAAGAAATTTGACCAAAGACAATAGAACACCAAACCACCATTGTATCAAGGACTCAAACACAATCACTAGAATACCATTGCATCGTAAACTTATAAAATGAAGTCATATTAAAAATACAAAGTGAGTAAATATTTGGTGTCTTTCCAACTGTGTGACCATTATTAAATTAGAAATGCAATGAACACATAGACAAGAGTAACCATAATAATCCATTGATGATTTTAATGCCATCAACATGACTTCGAACTCACAGTTTTCACGCTTGCAGTCATGAAAATGAGAACAAAAGGCAGGTGTGCAAATGCACAATATAATAGTGTTGTTTTATTCAAAACATTGTGATGAGAATCAAGGGTTCCAAAACACTTGTGTAGGAAGCTTATAAAGATCGGATAAAAATGTGAAATGGCTGCCAACATTGCCCAAATCCAACCTGAGTCTGGTATCGAGCCTATGGCGCATGTTTTCAAGTATATACACTCGAGGACACTGACCTGCTACAGCCTCAGGCATAATCTCCTCATCGTCATCTGTTGGGGGAGGAGGCATGTTCCCAATGAAAGTGACAATATATGCATTATATATACTACAAAACAATAATTACACAGTTAATTCATTAAACAATTTAATAAAACAAGTTAAAGAACATGTTAGAATTAATTTTATTCTAATTAAGTAATACAATAAAATGAAACTATATTAATTTAAACAAAACACTAATATTACCAATATCATTTGGTGGCTCATATGTTGTGAAGAGGATTTTTGTACATCCTCGCCAATCCAAACCTACATAAGAACATGACACCATGACGAACATGTGATCCACCGCACTGCCTAATAGCCTTAGTGTGTCTGGTGCAATATTGGCTAGAAACTCTGCTTGTCCCCTCTTGGGCATCATATCCCCCCACATGCGCATCCACAAATGAGTTCTTGACCTAGGAGGATGAAAGACAAAAATTTTCCTCGTCTCTGGAAACCTCTCAAAAAATAAGAAAAACAACTCTGAGGCAAATGGGAAGTTCGACCTCCCATGTATCATAGCCCAACATTTGTCGAGCGTTATACAAAACTACCTTAAAAAAATGGCATACCATCTGATACATTGTGGTCGCTATACCAACGAATCAACATAATACAAAAGAGGGAAGATAATGTGTTGCCCATCACTGGTAAAATGAGTTATGGTAGTCACTAAGTGTGAGAGGCACCTAACCTCCTCTACATTGGAAGAGGCGATTTTCAGTTGTCCACCGGACACCTAAAAATCAGCTAGGGGTAATACCTCAACCCCAATATATCGATGAGAGTACATGAGATGACTCTTAGCGGGAACACCTACTAGGACATCTGGGAACTTGGGAAAATCCTCCCCTCTCCTGGATAGCCCAATGATGAAGTAAATATCCTCCTTAGTCGGATGGTACCACTAATCTAGACCCACACATAAATATTTTTGATGGACATCCCATTGAAGTATCAGATGCACCAACAACTCAGAGTGCTCCTTAAGGGATGTAGCCTCCTCATAGTACTTAAGGAGGCCTACATCCCTCAAGAGAGCACGAGTCACTAGAGTAATAGGTAGAGGGTACAAATCCCTCTCCCTCTCCCTTGCCTCCCATTACCATACAACATTCTACACATCCACCCTCTGCTCCTACTGCTTCCACTGCTCTCTCTTCTCACGTCTCTGCATGATTAACATATGAATTACATCAGCCTCGCTCATACATAAAACATTAAAAAAAATCTACTGAATGGTAAATTTATCTATAAATACAGAAAAATAACTTCCTTTAAAAAATAAGATAATTGCATTAACGGTGCACCAAAAAAATAGTCATGCACCGTCGATGGTGCGCCCATAGATATTGTGACCACCATGACCGATGTGTTAGTGTAAAATAACACATTGAACAAAATATGTTCCACTGTGTTAGGCGATGCGTTGGAAAACGATACAACATCGAGGCACAACACTACAAAAAATATGCCCCGGTGCGTTACTTTTATCATATGCACCACTTAAACCAAAAAAGAAATTAAAATATTAAAGTAGGAAAACAATTATTTAAAATTAGCAAAAGAACATGGTGTGTATACGTTCACTATATGCACAAGTGCGTGTAACTAACATAGTCACACCGTCACATAAACTTTAACAAATTTTCAAGTATGGAACTTATTATAGTGTGTTCTGGTTGTTACTATCGCACCGTGCACAGTGCTGCTAAAAACATTACTGGGTGCATTGCAACACAATGTTACATTTCTCGATGGTGCGTTTGGTAAACATGAATGCCTTAGTGTGCACATCTACCAACACACTGCGTAAAAATATATATGATAAGGGTGGTGTGCTATTGATTTGGGTTATTTTCGGAATGAAATGAAAGCAGAGATATTACAATGAAATACACATAAAAATTGCAAAAAACAGAGAAATACAACAATACATGATTTCTATTAATGAAAGAAATGTACAGAGACTGTAAAAATACAGAGTGCAAGACTCGCTAGAATGGTGGCATCTTTATCTCTGACAAGAGATGTAACGACCTCCTCGTTGTTACGACAACAACTCTGGGAACAGGTGCAATTTTTTTTTTTTTTTTGTTTAAGGTGTGTGCACGCGTGTAGGAGTAACAAGCATACCTGACTCTACGTCGCCACTTGACAACCAACAAGATGCAACCACGATGTTCAGCACAAGAAGACTGAAGGCACACAACGAGTAGCTGCAACAATATACGACCATAGGCGTAAGGCGTGTAACACAAACATTAAGACATACTGGGGTGCACAGTAAGAACACAGAGGGAAGAATCCACGGTGTTAAGGTTGCCATTTCTGCATAGGAAAGGAGGGCATTTAGTCTTATGTCTTCTCGAAAGAAGATTAGACATGCTCCTGTCTGACTGCTCAGGCAGAAACTAGTAACCCGACCGAGAACAAGACACAAGCAAGATGAGTAAAGCAGGACGACCCTGACATATCCCAGTGACAACAAGCAATAAACGACCCTAGACATAAGACGTACAACTAGCAGCTATAAGCAGAAAATGACACCAGGTGTTAAGTACAGTACAGTCACAGATGGAAGAATCCAACTGTGGAGTTTACTATTTCTACACAGTAAAACAGGGCTTTTAGTCTTATGTCTTTTCGAAAGAAGATTAGACAAGCTCCTGGCCGACTGCTCAGACAAAAACTAGTAATCTCTGTCAGGTGTGTCGCAAGAGTGGAAACCCTGCCTTTAAAGGGCCCGAGACTCTTGATACGGCACTAGATTCTTTACACAAAAAATCACACGCACAGACTAGTCTCCTAAGGCTACCAGGGGGTGACTATATCCCACTCGACACAACCGACCAAGCAATCAATGGGATACTATCAAGTGCAACATAAACAAGAAGGACAACTACGTCCTTTACGGATAGCGCACGACACGAAGGACTCCGACAACGAACACCTAGGTTCAACATTGTTTAAATGGGCGACCACCCTAAATTACTAACTCGAAGTAACTTATTGTACGTAAGGAAAGGATATTGTACCATATATGTTATTAACAACCATAAACATTACAATAACATTGTCATGAAATATTTAACACCTTCCTTTTATATCACATGTACGAACCATGATTTTATAAATACAATACCTCTTATCTGCTACAACCACAAAATTATAATGACCTTACAAGGACATTTTGATAAACATGAGGAGATTCTATTTGATGTCATTATGATCTTAAATTTCAATAAATGAGCAATAAAATAACGTCCTATTTGTAAGTACATCATAAATGGAAGTAACAATATAACATCGTATTTATATTAACATCATAAATATAAGTAACAACATATTGAAATTCTACAATACAATCACATATTTAAAAATGGAAATGGGTAAGTGAGATCGGAAGAGCGTCGTGTAGGGAAAGAGT
>CBVK0100670965.1:0-15766 GCA_900067695.1 Picea abies | reverse complement strand
GTGGGGGATTGATTACACTACTATAGACTACTTCACTAAGTGGGTCGAAGCTATGCCAACGTTTAAAGATGATGGAGATACTGCAGCTCTCTTTTTATTCAACCAGATCATAGCAAGGTTCGGCGTCCCGAGAGAGATTGTTACTGACCATGGCAGTCACTTTCAGAACCAAATGATGACCAAATTGACATCAAAGCTTGGGTTACGGCAAGAACATTCATCACCCTACCACCCCTAAGCCAATGGACAAGTGGAAGCTGTAAACAAAACTCTTAAGACTATTCTACAACGAACTATCAACTCAGCCAAGTCAAATTGGCATTTGATGTTATACTCAGCATTATGGGATTACCGAATATCTCTTAAGACTGCAACCGACTTCTCACCTTTTCAACTCGTTTACGGGTTGGAGGCAGTCTTTCCCATCGAATGTCAAATCCCATCTCTAAAATTGGTAGTACAATTATTGCCAGACACTTCTCCACTTGAAGAACGGTTAATACACCTTGAGTAGTTCAATGAGCAGCGTTGTGATGCGGCCCTGGCCAATGAGGCTCACAAACATAAGGTCAAGTTTCAGTATGATAGGTCCGTTCGTCCTCGGATTTTCTCTGAAGGCGACCTTGTCCTGGTCTATGACCAAGATAAGGACCCCCTGGGGGCAAGAAAATTCAAACCCATGTGATTCAGACCCTTCATCATAAAAGAGGTATTAAAAAAGGGTGCTTATCATTTGGTTGATTTTGAAGGGAATGCTTTGGCGGAGCCTAGAAATGGGCTCTACCTCAAGAAGTATTACTCATAGGCAGGTCACTGTGGGTAACTTTTTGTAACATATGTATAGTCTTTGTACTATTACTTTTTAGTTTATTTTAAGTATTATGGATGTGTCATTGATGTTATCTTTCGTCAATATGGCAGATGTCAAGTGATTCTGAGGTGTTCGTTGGGTATGCAGACTGTTCTATTCGGCACACTCAGAGGCTTGCCTCCGTAGCTTGGGTAAACTTTACACCTCAGGGCCAGTTGTTATCTTCCAGAGGTATATGCTTAGGTGACACCACAAATAATGTCGTCAAGTATAGTGCACTTATTGAGTTGCTTCGTGATGCCTTGTCATTGGGTATCTCTTATCTCTGGGTCTATCTCGACGCTCAACTGGTTGTGTCGTAGCTAAACAGAGTATATCGGGTTCATGATCCAACTTTACACCGACAATTCCTTAGGGTACGTCTCTTAGAACAGAACTTTGATCATATTACATATTTTCATGTTCCTAGGAGATTAAACCAAATTACAAATACTCTAGCTAATCAAATTTTAGATTGGGATCTTTCACACATATGAAAGAACATTGACATAAGCATGCAAATACATTTTTGCACACATGATCCATATGACACAAAAGATCAAAAAACCATATATAACATCATAAAACAACCAGAGTACATAGATGGACGCAAGCACCTAAAAAATGGGACTAATAACCAGTCACAGGGCTTATTCCCTCAAAAATATATACAAGTAAGTGCTCGTGGCACGTAAAAAGTCTAAATAGGTTCAGGGCCTATGGGCCCTGTTATAATAGTCCACAGCATGGGATAAACGCCTAAACAATCGAACCCACATCCGAGGTGCCCCCACTACATGAGGCTGCATGGATGGACGCAGGTCCTCTATCTCTGCCATCAGGACTGTGCGAGTGAGTGCAATGAAGTTCCGCTCAACTCATCTAAGGACCCTCTCAGGCTCCCCAACTGGGAGGTTCCCTACTACTGTTGCTCCCCCGGCGGTGGCAGCTGCGGCTTCTGGTCGTGGACGATGCCTGTTCCATGCATAATCGATAGGTCGCACGAGTCCCACATCTTCATGCAACAAATGTATACCCGTCAAATACTCTGGCATACAAACAAATGATATATATAACAAAAATGACATAAAAATTACATATACAAACAAAAAAACTACAAAGGTGGAGACTTACCCATCTCCCCTCGCTCCTCACCAGGAGGTACGGGTATCTCAGGATCTCTAGAAAAATCTATCCCTGCATATGGGTAATCCTCGATCACAGGGATCTGCCGTGACAGCCACACAAAGAAGTCATCATTGAAGGACTCATTGGTCCTTCCACCACCCTGTCGGGGCCGTAATACTGCCCATCTACACACTGCAAGAAAAGAGGCCTGATGTCCTCATACTACTTCCCGCGGACTAAAGCTCGGAACTCTCTCAAAGAAGAATGAACACAAAATCGTCCCGAACCCGAAGTTCCTTTGTGTCCGCTGTCGGCAATCTGTCAATTGCCTCTTCATGCACTCGAGCAGTGTGGTACTCCAGTCAAAAATCTATGCATTCAAGCACTGGATAGCACAATTCATCTATGCGCGAGACGCCTGATGCAAGGCTACTGAACCGGTAATCCTCCCAATCAGTAATAATATCGCCTACAGCGATAGGTTAGTGATCTTACTGATGGGTACCTAGGAGCCCACACGGTCAGTCCTAGCCTCACAGTGCTCGGCTATCAGTTCCGATATCTTATTCGGTCTCGCAGGAAATGTCCAGAAGTTGATTGGTTCCCCTCTCCTTGAGAGGCCAGTCAAAAAATAGATATCCTCAGTGGTGGGCACCAGTGATTGCCCCTCTAGCATGAAGGCCTCTGCATCAAGGTGCCAGTAGTCAATCAAGGCATTCAGTAGCCTTGGTTGTGCTCGCATAAATGGACACAGGAAGAACTTTAGTAAACCACATTGCATCAACACGGCCACAACATTCGGATCTCCCGCAACCAACTCACTGATTGCTTCATGCTCCCTTTCCCTCCACTGGACATACATCCTGCCAAAACAACAAAGTTCAGGAGGGTCAGTACTTTCCCTTTAGTTCTCTTTTTTCTACAAAAGGGGGGTCCACGCACATTGTAGAGGTGACAGTCGCATGTACATGCAGGCAGACTGTACTCTGCCTGAGTGTACACGCGGCCTGTCCAAAGACAGCCTGTGTGTACTTAGGACCGACCTTTTAAAGGTCGACGCCCACCCAAAAAATGAACTTAAAGGCAAAATTGAAGAATTGAATAGATAGATAGGGGAGTTTGTACTTACTTGGTCCAAGCAGAAGTTCGTTTCATCCACTATAGCTCCCGAAATCACAGTTTTTAGCAAAGGGGGTCTTTTGGCTCCAGAGTCAATTTCCAAATCAGCAATGGTGATAATGAGCTGCCAGCTTCTATTTATAGACTTTTTGGCCTCTTTTTGTCACTTTTTTGGCCTCCCTTATCAATTTCTTTATACCAAAAACCATTTAGAGTGATTCAAGAGTTATATGGGAGGGATTTGATCAGGTATTGTGACACTTTTTTTTTAGTTTTGAGAAAATTTTGACGGTCCATGAAATTTTTTCCAAGAATCAACTTGAGCATATAGGTTAGGTTACTACCTCGACTTTTGCATCTCGTTGTCATTTTCCTCTGCTATAGGATCGATCCCATCAGGTTGTGACACGAAACCATCATATCTTCTTTAGAAGTGTCGCAACTTGGCGGTAGAGCTTACCAGAACATGGATGCCCTAGGTAGGTCATGGTTGCATTATGGTGTCCATGTCGTCTCTAAAAACATTGTAGGCTCGGGAGTCCTTGTAGTCTTTCCTATATTTGAGTTTGAGCCTCATTTGCATGATTCTTCTTAGCTCTTGATCTCACCCTCATGACTCCCAAAAAATAACGGGTCTCCTTTTAAGCCCTTTTCAGACCCTCTAAACATGAAAAGATTGTCGAGCGATCTTGTGGCCTTTCATGCTCATTAAACTGAAATTTGAAGTCATGTCTGTCCCGCGGTAGTTTATCCCTTTTTCAGTCCGGACGGTCAACTATACGAACAAAGGTATACTCTATAGAACTTTCGTTCTTTAGAAGAGTACTCTCAGGTATAATTTTACCCCTTTTTCGGGCCTGAGGGACTAAACTTACGAAAAAGAAACCCCCACGGAGTCCATAGTTAAGCTCTTTTTAGACTCCCTAAAATTGAAAAGATCGTCGAGCGACCTTATTCTTTCACACTCGTTAAATTGGTCCAGAAGAATATTTCTGATGGAGTCCATAGTTAAGCTTTTTTCAGACTCCTTAAAAATGAAAAAATGGTCGATTGATCTTTTCCTTGTCACAATCGTTAAAATGGTTTTGAATCGATGTCTAATCAGTGCTAGTTTACCCTTCTTTCGAACCAACTAGACTATCTTCGAAAAATGTACCCCAATGGAGTCTCCTTTTATGTTTTTTCAGATTCTCTATATATGAAAAACCACCGAGCTTACCTTCTTTGGGCTCGTTAAACTTACATCGAAGGATGTTACCATTGTGTGTTTTATCAACCGCATTTGCATACCTTATCCACCAGCCTTGTGACAGTTTGCTTCTGCATCTTAACACCTTTGGCGCCAGAGGATTTTTCCCGAGTATCATTTTACTAGAACATCAGTTCTATCCTTGTGTCTTGAGCGTGCATGTTTGCAACACTCGTTCCTCCATTGTAACGTAATATTCCTTTATTCTTTTTCCACCATTATTGAAAAGAACAAAAAAATCAAATATACCCCAAAAAGAGGAAGGGAAAAGTATTTTCTTTATTGGCAGCATAATGAGTCGCCCTTGGATAAAGCACATCTGTTTGCTTGTTCATCAGACTATGGGATGTAGTGCGACCTTAGGAAGTTTTTCTCGCTATATAGAGTTTTGTCCTCCACCGTTTGGTTATTCTTCCAAACATATGGAGAGTTTGTGTTGCCTCCTACTTTGTAGACTTATGATTAACATTTATGTTGTCTGAGTCTCATCATTTTTCATGCTATTGTCCAAGGGAAGTTTGTCACTAAGCCTGAGTCGGCCCCTCTGCAATGTGTCTTTTGTCCGCATACCCGACCATTCTGAACGTCCAATCAAGTCCTTGTTCGAAATCACTGAAGCCTTCAGTCCGATCATCAAGATTATCAAGTCCATGACCGACGAGCCGTCGAAGACCTCTGGGTAGTGTAGTCATACACTCATATTACACTCCTACTCGAGTTTTGGAAGATTTTGAAGTTGTTGCTCGAGCTCTGAAGATCTCATCTCCAGCCATCAGGCTGAATCTACTTCTGGAAGATGGATACTCTATATGTATATCTTTATGATTTCGAGATGTAGCTCTGTTGTGTATTGTTCGCGGCTACTCTTTATAGTTATTTGACATGGATCTACAGTGTATTTGATTGGTATCCATGGTTCTATTTTTATCTCGAGCATGGGTATGCTCGCCTCGGTGAGACATTTGTTATTTTGCAGACGACACCTCCCGGTTCCTGATCTTTGGGCTCAATCGTTCGGCACATCAGTAAAGATTGGTAATGTATTTCGGCCATCAGATGCTCTTCTAACCTCACACATTAGGGGGCATCTGTTATAACCCTAAATTGCACCACAAATGCTTACCTGGCATTAGGCCAACTCATATCCTTTCTTTGCCAAAAACAATGCTGAACAACTCTTTGAAAATCCTCTTGTGTAAAGGCCCACGCGCCCTAACCCATTATTGCATGCGTGTACACGCTGGCTGACCAAAAACAGCCCATGTGGACCGACAAAAGCATGAAAAAAGGAAAGTTGTCGAAGGAACAAAAAACTATGGGTGAGTTAACTGAAACTCCCGGCCATGCATGGCCGAGGGTTCGTCCAAATACCTAGCTCCTTCTAGCCTATAAAAGAAGGGGTAGGGGTACCATTTGGAGGGAGGAAGAATATAGCAAAGAAACTCTGACCATTTACGTATTCCATTGTCCCAACCCTTTAGCCTTTCCTAATGCCAAAGGAGATTTAAAGCAAAGCAGTTGAAGGACAGAAGAAGAGGAGCCCAGGATCCAGTTCAAGGAGCAGTGGCCGGTCTCAGCTTTTGTAAGTTGACTCATTTTAAGTAATAAAGAGAATGATTTTCCCATCTCAATTCATGAAATTTTTATGGTTTGATTAGTTTATGTTTGATTTCTAACCCGTGAGTATATAAGTAGCATGCATGCATAGTTGTTGCTCGTCTTGAATGCAGGTCAACTTTGGAAGGAGTATTGCGAACAAGTAATCAAGCACAACGAAGGATCAACATCAAACGTCGATAACGAGGTAGGTTGATCTTTCCATGCATTTACTAAGAAAAGGGGATTTGAATCTAGGGATGAAGGTAGAAAGTAATCTCTATTCAGTCATATATGCATGCAAAGTCTGAACTCTATTTGCTAGTCCGTAGGGTGTTTTTCCCCAACAACAAAATTGGCGACCATACTGGGGACAATCTCTAGGGTTCCTAGAATTTTATTTAGTTTTTGGGTGGTTTAAAGACTAGTTTTTTCTTGCCTGTCTTTTCTTTTTGTTTCTGTAAAGTCTGAGCTAGCAGGGAGTCTGGTTTTCCATACCAATTTTCCCTGACTTTTGCTTGACTATGTTTTTCGGGACCCACAAAGGTACACGCCGCCTGCACAAGGCTTGCACGCGTGTACCCGCACCCTATCCTCTTACAACCCGCATGTGAACGCTAGCTGTAGAGATAGCAGTAGCGTGTAGGAGTTCAGAGAACCTCAGAGGCAATCCTCCTCTTCCCTGTCAGAATCACATATTCTCAGGGGGTTTTCTAGAAATCTGTCTGAGTCTTGTTTGCTAACAGTCCTATCTCAGATTGTTTTTGCCTTATTATTTTTTCCTTGCATTATTTTTTTTTCTGTTAGAAAGAGTATCCAAGACTTCAAGGGATCCTGGTTATCAATACCAAAGGTCTCTTCCTGGTTTGGTCTATCTGTTTTCATTTTTTCTTAGAGTTTAGATATACATGCGGCCTGTACAAGGTCAACCCGCGTGTACACGCCCTTTGTCTCTATTCAGCGCACATTTGCATGCGTGTTGTTCGAGTAACAGTCGCATGCTTGTATAGGCTACATTTTGTTCAGGGTGAGGCAGTCATCCCCTCCTTTAATAAGAAGTATTCCTCTCAGGTGTTTGAATCTATGTTTGAACAGTCAATAGCTTAGGATTATTTTTACCCTTAGCTTGCTTTTTCTCATTTAAAACGTTGTCAGAAAAAATAAAAAATAAAACTTTTACGGTTTTTAGACAAGTGCGAGAGTCATTGTTTTTACAATTTATATTGTGTGATTTTTTAATCTGATTCTTTGCGATCTGCGCTTTAAGCCAGAATTGTTTTTCTTGGTTTTTTGCTTGTCGGTATTTTCCCTTTCTTTCTTTACTAGCACTTAAATAAAATAAAAAAATATCTTTTCATTTTCTTCTTTGGTTGAAGAGTGTGTCTCTGCATCATTAGATAGGGAAAAGTATTTTATTTGATAAGTTTTTTCAGTTCACTTAGCTCATAAGTAGCTCATAGTTGAGTGAAATTCCTTTGAGTTTGTTGTCCAAAATCTTAGAAAAGTTAAAAAAATCTTTCTTCTGAAAAGTTGTTGAAATTTTGCATTCAGTAAAAGTTTTGTTTCCATCTTTTTTATTCAATTTTTGCTTTCATCTTTTACACATCATCAGTTTCACCCTCATACCCCTTGATGTAATACAAATCCATAAAAGTAACGCTAAATTTAAAATCTACTAGACTTTTATGTTTGTAGGGTTCACAAACTAGTTCAGGACTAGGGCCTTGGATTAGGTTGGAGAGGAAACTCTTCAAGGCCATTTAAAAATCAAACATTGGAGTCTGAGATAGGGAGTGTTTAAGTCAAGTTTCGTGGAAGTTATCTGGGACCACCCTCTAACACAAGGGATAAACACGAGGTCACGTGTGGAAAGGTAGCGAAGATAACCCCTCCAAAGTCGGACCAATCGCAGTGGAGAACACATATAGAGGGCTTGTTTTGGGATTCCGTCATTTGCATTTTCCACGGGGCTTCATGGGTCTCAAATCCATTCGAGGTCCTCAGTTGTCTTCTGGAACATTTTCTCTCGATACCCTTGACAGGTTTCAGGCTCGATACCCTGCTCATTGTGGTCTACCCAACTTTCGACTGTACCTGCCTGGTGATTGTTCACGTGCTCGCAACCTAGTTGCCAATCTTTGTTAGGGACATACACAGGTGACTACGGGGGTATACCATGGTACCTAGGACAGAAATTGGGCCACGCTTTGCAGAGTATACCCGGAGGGTGCTTCCGTGTTCGAGTTGCACTTGCACTGGTAAGTTGCTCTAGTGTTGGTTGTTGTAATTGTTCTTCCAATTAATTTAGTGTTTGCTTGTCTTATCTTCTAGGGAATTTTTTCTTATTGTGTGTTACTTTTGAGCGTTTAGACTACCTTAGAGTGTCTTGGATCTTCTCACATAGTGGAGGATCCTGAGCTTCGCTGGTCACAAAGGCTTCTTGGCCTGCCACCAGTTACACTGGAGCCACCCCCGCCACCATTAAGGCGGAAGCTAGACAAACAAGGGTCTTTTGAAGCGACCAGGTTACAAACCATTGTGCCCAAACAACCCCTGGAGGAATCGACCATTTTGGACCTTGAAGCAACCGCTCTTGGCTCGGTCGAAACCCCAACCACTGATCTCTCGGCACCTTTCATTGTACCAATTCAATTTTACGAGCGCCAGACAGTGTCACACACAGCAATGGAAACAAATGTTGTTACTCCTTCCGAGAATTCTTCAATTCCCACCATGGTTATCACCATAGGAGAGCCATCATCTCCTAACCTACCGTCGTCGGTCCGAGTGATCCGAAATCAGATCCAGAAGCCTGACAGGGCTTGAAAATGCTAAAAAATGAAAGTGCTCGGAATGTGACGAAACCTATGCCATTGCGTCTGTCTCATCTTCCTGATTCTGGCGGTATATTTACTTTGTCAAACGGGCTCCGTATGGAGAAGATATCACGTTCTGTCCGATAAGTCAAACAGGCAAAAAACATTACTGACTGTGCAGTCCGTACGGATGCTGACGTGGTAGGTCCTTACAGGCGACATGTGGAAGCTCCAGGAGATGACATGTGTCAGGCATATTTGGGCGTACGGGCATACAGCTAGACCTATCTTGAGGTGACATGTGTCACCACTATAAGGGTGACACGTGGCACGGGTGACGTCAGCAGGTGACGTGGCAGGTTGACAGGGCAGTACGGCAGGGTTGATGCGGCATGTTGATGTGGCAGTACAGCTTCTGACAAGTGGCAGGAATGTGGACCAATATGTGACTGACACATGGCATAGATTGGGTGGTTTTTAAGGTGCCACGTGGCCCAATCATGGGCTTCCACGTGGCACCCCTTGGTTAGCTGATGGGTTATGTGTAAAATTGTTATGTCGTGCATGGGAGTCGAACCGATGATCTCCCGACCGGGCAGAGGACTGGCGGGGCTGGGCTAACCTCCTGCCCCCATGGTGGTTCTTGTTATCCATACGGCGACAATATTATATGAATTGGGTTAAAGGTTCGAACGACGACAAAAAGGGCCGGGGCTTAGCCCCAACCCTCGGCGCAAACGTAAATCACACATGACCATAGCAATGTGACCACGGCAGGGAAGTGTTAACCACGCACGGATTTGGTTACAACCATTAGCCAATGGTCATATAACTATGCGCCACGTCCGGGAGTCAAATGTTGGGGCGCGGTTGTAACCGTAAGCCCGTGGTCCTATCCATTTGCCATGAGACCTAGAGTTAGGGGGGGGCAGCGCTTAGCCTACGGGCTAGCGCTTGGCCATATTAACCCATATGACCACGTCAAAGGGAGTGCACGCCCAGGGAAAGGGGGCTAGCACCCAATTAAACTTTATAAAGTGGGTTTTATAACTAAAAATTGGGTTTTTTATTGTTAAACAACCTATTTTTAATTAATTTTCTCCATTTTTGGGAGTTATTGGGCAGTTTTGGAGCCTAAATTCTTGGAGGAAGTTGGAGATGAGTAACCAACTTCCCAGCTATATAAATCAGGCCTGTTTGAGGCCATAGAGAGAATTTTTTGGGGCATTCAGAGCAGAATAATGCTGAGGAGAAGCCAAGCCAAAGCCAGTTTGAGGCAGAGAAGCTTTTGAGGAGGAGACGCTGTCGGACCATTTCTGGGAGCTCCGGATGTCCATTTTGCGTGCCGTTTTCTTTGATGGGTTCTAGAGATCTAGACGAACATGACCAGATCAGTCTTGTAGCCATTTGGAATTGTAGTGATGTACTTTGAGATTTTGAACAGAAATAAAGAAGCCTCTCCCACAGAGAAAAAGGCCCGGAGACGTAGGCAAAGTTGTGCCAAACTCCATTATCAATCTGCGTGTTATGGTTTGTTGTCTATTATTTCATTTCAGATCTGCATATATGTATATGGCTTTCATAATTCCTCTTCTTTCCTCATTCTTCACTAATTTTTCTCAAATGGTTAATTAACGCATGCAAAATTAAAACTCAACCATAAGTCATAAGAAAAATCCTGACGGATCACCGAGCCACCATGGTCTCGACCACAACTACTTCGCACAGTGGTCTGAAACCATCTTTGGCAGTGGCCACAACCCCTTTCACACCTAGTGTGACAGGCCCTCTGTTCTCATACGGTATGCCTAGTTCGGGTACAAGTCTTGTACTGTCCTACTCCACTTTACAGACTTTGGGTCTGGGGGCAGGGAGCTCTAGCACTCCTCTGCAAGGTCACATGGGGGGCACTCCTGTCCCTTTTAACGTTTTTCCTTATGCAGGAGGTCATATCCCTCCTTCTTCCCCTTCACTCGATGGTTCGCATCAGCAATCTGTCGGGCAACCTACACACAATAGTTTATTTGGAGCGGGGAGTCAAGGACCACCTTTGCATAGTATGTCGGTAGGTTCGACACCGTTTTCTTGGAATGGAATGTTTGATAACAACACCTTCTCGTCAGCCGCTTTCCCGACTAGGGGCAACCCCATTTTTGGACAATCTACTCCTGGGCAGGGTACTGTTCCTGCACAGGGGGAAAACTTAGCAGGACCTTGGAATTCAGGGCAAGGATCCGTTCCCTCCTCCGGAATGCCAATCTGGGGTAATTCTTTCCACAATCAATGGAACCCTAGACAAACTACTACGCTTATCCCTACGGGACCGGCATGGGGTAGTCCTTCCCAAAGTCCTTCGAACACAATGCATGCCCAACAATCTATGTCCTATTTGGGAAATCAGTCGATGATGTCTCCACATATGCAAAATCCTTACGCTGGCCAGGGCCATGGTTTTTACTAGAATCCGAGCCAGCAACCAAACTTTTCCTGGCAACCTGGTGCCAGTCAAACTCCAGGACCCTTTTTCCCAAGTTATCATTAGCAACCCAAACTACCTTTCCTGGCGACTTTACACTTGCCAGATTTGACGAGGTTGTTGAATGACCCCATTTGTCACGATCCGCGTTGGCCTCCTATGCCGACGAAGTTGCCTTCAGACATTCCAAAGTTTGAAGCCAAGCCTAATGAAGATCCAGGAGATCATGTGACTACCTTCCATCTGTTGTGCTCATCTAACTCATTAAAAGATGACTCTGTACAGTTTTGATTATTTCAACGTACTCTCATTGGGAGTGCCGCGAAATAGTACATTGAGCTCGATCGCTCAAGATACTCTTCTTTTGGCGAATTGGCGATGGCTTTCCTTAACCATTTCCAGTTATCTGTGAGATATGACGCTGGCACAGAGCTTCTCGCTAATTTCGAACAGACAACAGCGGACCATATCTCTAATCACATCTGAGAATGTAGATGTCGGAAGAGTTTAATCAAAGTACCAGTCCCACCATCATTCCTGCTTGAGTGGTTCCTTAAGTCTTTGGTCCTACAGTTATCCAAAGACATCATGACATCCAGAGTTTTCTCTGAAGAAGACACCATCATGAGAGAGCTCAACAGTTTGAGCTCATTTATTCTCAGTCCAATTTATTATACATCATCTTTCCAGATGCACCACGTTCAATACTAGATAAAACTAGATAGAGAGTTGGACTGCATGCCGATGGTATCTTCGGTTTAGCACAAACTAAGCCCGCTGAGCAATTAACAAAGCAGTTGCAGCAGTTATCCATACAACACACAATAGCCAACCAAACTACTGCTTTGGCTACTCCCCCTACCCAAACGTCGGAAGTACACACAGTGCAGTCGACTAACCCAAAGGCCACTTAGCATCCTAAAGGGAAGAAAAAACAACGAAAGAAGGGTAAGGGAGATAAAAAAACCCAACGATAATGCTGGTGGGGACAACACTGAAAAATGGAAGGCGAGGTATCCATGCAACTTATGCGCGGAAGACCACCTGACCCATCTATGTTCTCGGCTTGCAGAGGCCCAAAAATTTGTCACATAGCAACAACAGGTGGTGTAGACGAACCCATTTCAGCATGGGAAAAATATAACTCAAGCCTTTGCAAGTACGGAAGGGGGAAGCCAAGAAAACTACCCGCCTCTGAACAACCCCTCATCCGCGAACGTATATATAGTTAGGGGTGATGCTTTCATATCGACTAGAGCACACGATTATAGTAAACCAAGTGCTTCTGAGAAGGGTAAAGAAGTTGATCTCCCATATCTTCCTCTACAGATTGAGAAGACATTTGGAGAAACAATGACACGCATTCCAAAAGGTGAATTTAAAAAGGCTTCTCATAACCCAAATGCAAGGGCCGCCCAGAACTACTCTGTGGTGGAAGATTTATCACAAACCCCTTGTGCGATGTCTGCTTTGGAGGTCTTCCAAAGTTGCCCTTCCCAGAGAAAATCCTTGTTAACCGCTTTGGGCTCTACTGAGACTTGTAATCTGGGTACCATCATGTTAGATACAACGGACTTAAAACCTTGTCTGCCTTACCACGTACCATTTCAGATAGTAGTGGCTTACCCCATGAAAACTTTTACATGGAACATCTTCCGCACGGTGGTCGACGAGGGCGCCTCGACATGTGTTATGTCGTTGGCATGTTGGAAGGCCATTAGCCAACCCATTTTGTCTCCATCACCTACTCTCCTCACTTCTTTCGACGGTCGTTCGTTCCGACCACATGGCATCATTCCTTCTTTCCCCGTGCAGTTAGGAGGGAAGACCGTGTGTGTCGAATTAGAGGTAGTCGATGCTCCCCTCGACCATAACCTCTTGTTAGGACGGAGTTGGACTTATGCTATGCAAGCTGTGGTTGCTACAGTTTTCCAGGTCTTGTTGTTTCCACACGAGGGTCGGATAGTGACCATCGATCAATTGTCTTTCTCCAGACCTGACCCAGCTTTGGGGCCATCCATGGTCCCACTGATTGATAATCCTCAACCAGGTGTCATCAATGTAGGAGTTGGTTTGTGCCCATCTTTGATGGGTACCTTCGATTACCCACCTCCGCAGGGCGATATCAAATTTATATCTAATCACCATAAGGTTGAGATTTTTCAAGTTTCATCATTCCGCATGACTTACTTCGAGGATCCATGGATTCTTCCTTCCCCATCAGCCATGATGAATGAGACAAGACACCCAAGCATGTCCATGCCCTTGTCTTCCATTGAAGTAGCGTACTCTTTAGTCCTGCAAGCTTCAACTAACACTAATATGACTCCTGCACAAGAGTTAGATCCACTTCTAGAGCCTATTTGGGCTTAGGGTTCTCTCACTAACGTCGATTCGTTAGACTTAGTCTTGCCTTCTGATGAAGCAGTAATTGAAGCAATGACTAGTCCGGACAAACCTTGGGAAGATCTTCATCATAGATCATATTTTCTCCCAGAGTTAAGTCGAATTGAAGCAGGAGAATTCACCGTGACCATGACGGGAGATCAGCCATGTCCTATTAATCTCTTAGCTACACATGAAATTTATGCTGAGGGAAATATGGCAACTATCGCTGAAACTATACCAATCAACATCTCCTGAAACCCTGGCATCGTGGAGAACGTCTTCATCGGAGCGGATTGCTCCCCCGAAGAGATTCAAATCTACATGGATCTTTTCAAAGAATTCCACGACGTTTTTGCCTGGTCTTATGAGGAAATGCTAGGTATCGATCCAAAAATAGTTGAACATGAAATCACAACGTATCGTGATGCCAAGCCTGTTCTACAGAAGCTTCATCCAGTTGATCCCAAGAAAGCAGCAACCATCAAGATTGAGGTTGAGAAATTGCTAAAGGAAGGTTTTATCTACCCTATCCATTTGAATCAATGGGTGTCAAATCCTATGCCGGTCAATAAAAAACAAGGCACGATTCGTGTATGTACTGATTTCTGTGATTTGAACAAGGCATGTCCCAAAGATAATTTTCCAACACCATTCATCGACCATATCATTGATGAATGTGCTGGTTGTGAAGCCTTTTCTTTCAGGGATGATTTTTCAGGATACAATCAAATCCAAATCAAACCCGAAGATCAACACAAAACGACATTCATTTGTACATGGGGTACATTCGCATATCGTAAGATGCCTTTTGGTCTTAAAAATCTTGGAGCCACATTCCAAAGGGCCATGTCTTTCTCCTTTCACGATATCAAGCATATAGTCGAGGCCTATCTAGATGATTTAGCATCACGATCTCGCAAGAGAGCGGATCATCCCACACACCTTAGACTAATCTTCGAACGCTGACGCTACTTTAGGATTCGCTTGAATCCAAACAAGTGTAGCTTCTGCATAACGTCAGGATGTTTGTTAGGTTTCATCATATCAACAACATGGATCATGATCAATCCTCTCAAGGTGGAGGCAATAATCCAGTTGCCCCCCCCACGCACAGTTCTTCAACTTCGGAGTTTACAAGGCAAGCTGAACTTTTTACGATGCTTCATCACCAACTATGCTGAAATTACCAAGGGCTTTATGCGCCTACTGAAGAAAGACGTTCCTTTTTACTGGGACGAAGCTGCTCAACGCTCTTTCGACGCATTAAAACACGCCCTCACAACTGCGCCTCTGCTACGGCCACCTAACTATAACAAATATTTCTTATTATATCTGGCTACCGCAGAGTCAACTATTGGCATGGTTTTAGTTCAGGAAGATGATTCATTCTCAGAATACGTGATCTATTACCTGAGACGAGGCCTCATAGGACCGAAACTTAATTATTCTCATATCGAAAAAATTGCATTGGCAGCAGTTCATGCTGTTCAACGGTTCCATCATTATGTTCTATTTCACAAGACCACCGTCATTGTTGTCGTGAATCCATTCCAGTACATGTTGACACGACGGGTTATAGGCGGAAAAATTAGTAGATGGATAGTCATCCTCTAGGAATTTGACTTAGACTTCATTTTAGCAAAGTCCAAAAATTCATTGGTCTTCGCAGAGCTTATTTCGGAACTTCTGGTTGAGTCAGGTGACGTTGTGCCTGAAGAATCGCCTATCCGGGGAGATATGTTTTTGATCACATCTTCAGATCCCTGGTACGGAGATATACTTATCTATCTCCAGACTTTGAAGTGCCCCACTTCTGCTTCTTATGATGAGCGTCGGCGTATACGCCATCAGGCTAAGAATTATCTCATACTCAATGATACGTTTTATCAAAGAGGTGTAGACTGCATCTTACATCGATGTCTCACACATGAGGAGGCAGTCATCGTGCTCAATGATTGCCATACCAGAGCTTGTGGCGGTCATTTGTCTGGGTTGGAAACAGCCCAAAAGATTCTACAAGCAGGTTACTTCTAGCCGACACTTATCAAAGATTGTATAGAATTGGTCAAGAAGTGCCATTCGTGCCAAGTCTTCTCTCGGAAGATGAGGGCACATCCCGCTCCTATGTTTCCTGTCATCACAGT
>CBVK0100670964.1:0-15766 GCA_900067695.1 Picea abies | reverse complement strand
TATATATATATATATATATATATATATATATATATATATATATATATATCACACTTCGAAGGATCTCCATTCATTATAGCCAATCAAAGTATAGAGTGAGTAATTATTAATCATTAGAAATGGTTATCATTAATTATTTGAAAAAAATATTTTCCACAAAGATCAAATTATAAGATAGTTTTAAGAGATCAAATTATAAGATAGTTTTAAATATGAATGGAAAAGGGAGAAAACTCATTTATGTTAGGATTGAGATGTTTTTTCTAATCAATGACATAATCTTGAATGAGATTTATTAAGAAGAGATAATTTTAAAAAGTAGTTTTTTTCTAAGAAATATTTATGAAGAAAAATGTTAAAGAGATAGATATAGAAACAATTGCATTATTTTTAGGGAGAGAAAAATCTCAACAACATAAAAGATGAAAGAATCAAACAAACTCTTGATTTTTATAAAAGGAGCATGAATATAAACTTGGAAAGGGGAGGAGGTCAAGATATTTTAGCAAGTGAAAACTATATGTTTTTGGAATGTGCTCGATGGTCCATTCTTTTGTAAATCTCCAAGTTAGGGTACTTAATGTATTGAATTCATCTCTCACATATATAGATTTAATTTTTCTTATCTATTTCATGTATTAAGCTTCATTTAATCCATCTTTGTTCTTTTCTTTCATTTTATAATTTGCAGTAATATGGATATAATTTGGAGGCAAAAAATTGGTATGACCACCACCACTATCTTATATTTTTTATTGATTTTTAGAAACATATATACATCTTCTTGGTGGATTATTTTATTTAAATTTCTTTGTGTTGGATTCATAATTTATGCCCAACTCA
Organism: Picea abies; assembly: GCA_900067695.1. Lineage (NCBI taxonomy): Eukaryota > Viridiplantae > Streptophyta > Pinopsida > Pinales > Pinaceae > Picea > Picea abies. The sequence continues at coordinate 14,923 of CBVK0100670964.1, read as the reverse complement.
TGCATTTATCTTTTACTAGATTCACTGTCTAATTCTCAACAATTCATTGTTTCTTCATCATAGACCAACAAAGACTTCCTTACTCTTTGTTGAGCCTAATATTTGATGTTATTCTCCTTTTTATTCCATATTCCATTATCATATTTTGTACTATGTTGGATGAGACTCAATGCCCAATATATTATGCCTTTGATCTAAGAGATTTCCAGTCTCTTAAATCCCAATTTCTTTCCATTTTATCCCCAACCCTATTTGTCCTTCTCTTTAATTAATTCAAACATGGCACATGTACTTAATGTTAGAACTTGTGCCTAATGATAGTAAGTAGTGAACTGTTTAAATCATATGAGGGAGCCCCCTGTGGTCCAAGAGCCAGTTTGGATCTAAATTTCTTCAATATGTCTTGGTATTGTTCCTAAGAAGCCAAGAACAATATCAAGTTACAACATGTGTGAGACTGTGAGGCTTGGAAAGGAAAGGTCTAGGTCTAGGTCATGGTCTAAGTCTCAGTCTAGGTCTAGGTCTTTCCATGCCTTGCCATGTATAGGTCTTTTCATGTCTAGTTCAAGGCCATGTATTGCCTTTCCATCCCTTTCCTTGCAATGTACCAAACATGCTACTATTTGATAGTGTGAGATGGAGAGAGAGGAATACAAAGAGGTGAGGTAGAGAGAGTGTGTGTGAGAATATGGAAGGGAGAGACATGAAGGCGTAGAGGGGGGATGGATAGATATTGGGTGAGAGAGTGGGAGGGAAAGAGAAGAAGGCATAGAAGGGTGGTAGAGATAGAGTGTGTGAGAGTGCGAGAGGGAGAAAGAGGAAGACAAAGAAGGGTGATAGAGAGAGAGGTAAATGTAGGAGAGATAGGTAGATGTAGGAAAGAGAGAGGAGATATAGTGGGAGGGAGGAGGAGAGATATGGGGAAGAGTGTGGGAGAGAGTGAGTGTGTGAGTGTGAGAGGGAGAGAGAGAAAGATAAAGAGGAAGGGTAGAGAGTGTGTGTGAGAGGGAGGGAGAGGGAGAGAAAGAGGGATAGTGAGAGGAAGGGGGGGAGGGAGACATCAAAGGGGGGGTAGAGAGAGAGAGTGAGAGGAAGGGGGGAGATAGAGGGCGAAAAATATGGGGGGTAGAGAGAGAAAGAAGGGAAGAGAGAGATTGAGACTAACAATGAGGAGAGAGAGAAAGGGTGGGAGAGAGGTGGAAGAGGGAGGAGTAATAGGAGAGGGAGGGACAAAGGGGTAGAGGGAGGGGGGGAGAGTTCAGAGATAGAGAGGGGGTGGATATAGAGAGGGAGTGTTTCTGAGAGTGTGAGGCATGGAAAGGGAAGGTCTAGGTCTAGGTAGTTCCATGCCTTGTGATATATTGGTCTTACCATCTACAAAAGTGTGAGAGGGAGAGAGAGAGAGAGAAAAAGATGGGGGATAGAGAGGAGAAGGAAGAAGAGAGAGGTAAATAGAGAAATGGGGGAGAGTGGGGAAGAGAGAGGGATGTGGATTCAAAGTGTGGGGGAGAGAGGAGTAGATGTTGGAGAGATAGAGAGAGAGAGAGAGAGAGAGAGAGAGAGAGAGAGAGGAGAGAGAGAGAGAGAGAGAGAGAGAGAGAGAGAGAGAGAAGGGGGAATTGAAAATAAGAAATATCATATAGGAGAGTCCACACGTTCCTATAATGCGTGTGCTTTCCTAAAGTGTGTGCATGTTCTTAGGAACCTGTGTGTGTTCCTAGAGCGTGTGCACATTCTTTTGAATTCAAACTTTTTTGGGTGGGATTAACAACTTTAGCACATGTGTATACTAGCTTGGTTTCCTTAGATTTAGGTTCGGGATGACAAACTAGAGGTTCGGTTTGTAAATAGATAAAAACCTCCATTTTTGTGAATACCTCTCTATATATCTATTTTTTATATCATTTTTCCATAGGCTACAAAATTTAGTTGTTGATGAAACTACAAACATAGATATATTTGGCTATATAGATTCCAAATATACATTTTTTTACAATTAATATTGTTTACTATGTTAAAATCTATTTTTGTCTTTGCATATATCAAAATCCTAGAATACATACCTCTTTTATTTCTACTATAAATCTTTGTCGGCTTAACCATTTCTAAAATGATTTATATGCCACATTTGAAGAGACTAATATCTATGATCTAAAAGAAAAATAAATTATTTTGATCATGTTAATACCCTCTTAGCCTGCCCAAACAAAAGGCATTGTAATTTTAAGGATATATTGGCTTTCACAATTAAAAAAATAAAAATAAAAATTAATATTATAAATTTCCAAAAAATACACTGCACTAGAACAAGTTACAAGGGGTTCTCTACAAATATACAAGTTTTTGGAATGAAATTCCATTGTTAAGGTACTCAACACCTGCACAAACAAAAACATATACTTTATATTTTGTTGGAAAAATAACATACCACTGTTAGAAAAAATCAAACTTCACATAGTTATTCACAATATCTATGAATGAAAGTTTTATACTAGGAAATTTAATTGAATTTCCTACGTTTCTTCTTTTCACACCATATTCAAATTCATTGTAAAATTACCTTGAATAATCCCTCCAAGTTAACATATTGTTTATTTTCCATGTTTGCATTGCCACTAATGCATCATGGGAGACCATCATTAGCTTGCACTCACCCATATATAAAGTCTCTCTAGCCAAAAACATCCTGGCTCACCAACCTATAAAACATATGTACATTTACAATTTGGGTTCATCTTAGGGGTATTACATAAAGTGAGCATGTGTGTGAGAGAGAGATGAGGGGGGGTACAGAGTGAAGTGGAGAGAGGGGTAGATGCAGGAGAGAGAGAAAGAGAGAGGGAGAGAGAGGTAGGGAGGGGTATGAGGGGAGAGTAGGGGAGGGGGGGAGAGAGGGAAACAAGGAAAGAGAGGAAAGAGGGGGTGGGGAAAAGATCGATCGAGAAATGGGGAGAGAGAGGGGGGGATGGGGGGAGATAGGGAATTAAAGAGTGATAGTTAGAGAAAGGTAAAGAGAGAGAGGGGAATATAAGGGAAGAGAGAGAGAGATAATGTAAGAGAAAGTGGGAGATAAAGAGAGAGACTATGGGAAAGAGGAGAGAATAAGGTGGAGAGAATACAGAGAGAGTGAGGTGGGTAGAGAGGGAGAGAGAGGGGGAAGATGGGGTAGAGAGATCAGGAAAGAGAGAGGTGTTATGAGGGAAAATTCTCTATGGGTAGGGGTAAACCACAACAGGCAGAAATGACTGTAGAAATAAACTCTAATCTCAAGTATGCTATATAAACAAATATGATAGAAAGACAAGATAAAAGGACTACCTCATCTAGATGTTCAATGAAGTCCACCGTTGAGCACTTATCCCAAATAAATATACCTACAACTAGTCCTCAACAACCAAGAAACACAAGCATATGGTGATAATATATAATGTTATCACATTCAATATCATAATACATCAACATTCATGACAAATACGCCCATGGAATACCAATTAAAATGTTCGCAAGATATTAATTGGAAGAGAAAAGAGTATTTCTATTAAAATATAATCAATAGAAGTGAATGAATTACAAAATTTTGTGCCATCACGATTCAGAACCAAGAAACTAAGTTCCTTCTAGTTGGTCCTCCACCACTTCAATCCTCCACCAAAGGAAATATCATATAAGAGAGACAATGAGGTTCTCAAACAAGTAGGGAAGAGCTTATGGGTTGAACCATGTGTTCAGACTTAAAGGACAAAGGGATGCAAACTCAATATGAAGTGAATAATTTCTATAGAGTAAATTTTCTCTCAAAGTTGAATTCTTCTCCTCATTTCCATTACTCGGATTTGGCCCATTTGTAGCCTTCAAGTGGAACTAAAGGGTTGAGTCGAAACATTTCCAGTATATGGAAGGCCAAGGATCATAGATCTTGTGACGTGACATGGAAACCCAACACCATTTTTTATTTTTGGGAACAAATACCGATGTACATGGGATGTAGTGGTGCAACCTATATATATGCATTCTATAATATAGGTAGGTCACGTATATGTGGAAAAATCATGTTTTTATCTCTGGGATTTGCAAAACAGGACTTCAAGTCTGCATAAGGAAATGGAAAAAGGCCCTGTGTGAAAATTTGCATAGGGTGAGGAAAATATTTCTATAACAGATGCCCCCTAATGTGTAAGGTCAGAGGAGTATCTGCGATGGTCCAAATACAATATAAAACCCAGAAGTGGAGTAATGGGGACCCATCTAGAAGAATTAGTTGCTCATTACAATATGTACTGACTTTGCGTATATGGATGCCAATTTGAATTACACTGCAAATCCATGTGAAAATCTACTAAACAACTGTCCATGGCCATGAATAGGAAATACAAAGGTGGCTACATACCAAATTCTATCATAGTCACGAATAAGGCCCAATAAAACCAGTCTCAAAATCAATGTGAAGATATCTCTATACAATGGAGTACAATATGATCTCCCATGATCACTGAAGTCACCTAGGTACTGGTCCAATAAAAGGTAGCAACAACTCAGGGAAGCTGTGACTATAAACTAATGTCTTCAAGTATTCTACACAAGCCACCAAAGGTGCAAGTATACATCGTGTGAATAAAGGAGTTGAGGTCGAACACAATGAGACTTCATTTGATTACCGGTCATTGAGGTATACCATTAACAAATGAAAGAAAACCTACCAATGATGGAAGTAGGTATCGAGGCACTAAGTAAATTATTACAAGTGTGAATAAAGGAGTCGTGGTTGAACACTTGAAGAATCCATCGATCATGAGACATTGTTGTATTCCCAACTGTCAATGGCTAGAGAACCGGTCACTAATGACTGAAAGCCTCTAGGTAATCATAGAACTCTAGGTATCGTCTCTAGAATAGATGAGTTGAAGTCGATGGAAGGAGACCCGCTAAAAGGAGATAATTAAGACATATCTCATCATTCAACATGAGGTACAAAGCATGATCTTGATGATTTGGAGTAAATCAAACGGAGAAAATGTTCATGAATCAACGATCCCATGTCTTTCACGTGTGCCAAATGCAAGCGGTACACGAAAAATACCCTCTGAATAACATCCAATAAGGAAAAATTTTGACAAAAGCAAGGAAACCACCAATAGATCCAATGGCATCCAAGACACTAAACAAATCCCAATGTGTGAATAGATGTCTTTCCATCGAACATAAGGGAAAAGACACAGTCAACGACCAATGATGAAATGTCGACTACTAGGTTCAAGTTTACCTACCAATGAGGAAAGTAGGACTAGGGTGCACAATAGTACTACAAGTTCATGTGATTCTGAGACAAATTGAGGGTATGGTTGACATGAAAAGTCAAGAGTTCTGAGGAATGGCCTAAAAAGGTTGATAGACATCCTTCGAACAAGAGCATGAGACATATGAAAGACTCTGGCAATGTAGACTCAATGATGAAACTTTGAGATGTAGGAGGAATCAATCAAACTCGTCGTAGGGATTGGAAGAGTAACTAGTCAAGAGAGTAAACTCTTTGTAATGATCTTAGCTTCCTAAGGTCATGCTAAACCCAAAATTTTGATGACAAGTGGACTCAAAAATTTTGTGCTTTGTTCAAAGGTGACACGACTGTTGCCAATATAAGATAATATTCTCTTCCTGCCCATTTTTATTTTTTTTCATAGTCAAATGAATGCTATGATACAGAGGAGGAAACGAGTGTCGCAAGTAAGAAAAACTAGTTCAAGCAGTGGAACATACCTATGTTCAATGTAAGGAGGTGCATGTGGGATATGGACACTCGGGGGAATGTTTCCTCTTGGGTATAGGGTGTCACGTTGCAAAGGATATAAACAAGGCTCTGTTTGGTTGAGAATTCAAACTGCTGAGGTAAATGACTTATAATGAAAAAGAGAGAACCGACAATAGGCTCAATATTTCAAGCAAGGGCATGAGATGCAATTACAACTTAATGCCAAAAAATTTCCTTTTTTGTAATCTTAGTCTACTTGGTTTGAAAAATGGATAAACGTGCACCAAACAGACATCCTTTCAATTCCAAATTATGAGTGTGAAAGAGACAAGTTCACTCAAAAATATTTTCCCTTTTTGAAAATGAGTCGGAAAAGAGATTAAATCAAACTCGTTTGGGAGTCCTCTAGGTATAGGTCAACATGTTTATGAGTAACAAATGAGGTTCAACATAAAGTCATGTGTTATCTATAAGGGACTCTCGGTCCTACGAAATTTTTTTATGCATGGCCACCAGATGAAGCAGAGGATCTAACTAGGGTAACCATGTTTTAGTAAGTCTCTACCATTCGATAATGACACTTCTATTAGCAAATAGAAGGTTTCGTGATTCTATAAAATGGGTTCATACCTAAGGCATATGAGTGATAGTCATAGGGTGATGCAAGTGTATGTGATGGAATGGATACCTATCCTATATGTTGGGTAGCGAAAATACCTGTCCAAAGTTACGAACGGGTGACATAACACTAAAAACCGCAAGAATGCCTAGATAAAACTACAAAATCCAACTCAATCCACTATTGTATTAGTCTATTAGGCCAAAATATTGTTCGAAACTATGCAAAGTGGCTAAAAATTTGCTATAAATAGTAAAAGAAAAACCAAGTTTACAATACCATTTGTATTTTTTACTGAAATAGTGGATTTTTGACCAAATTACCTATGAAATTCAATTGGTGATTGTGGGAGCTACGGGCAATGGAATCGATGACCGCCTGGACCAAGAAACTCCTATTCCTCTCCTCTTTCTTTTCGGTGGATTATATTTTGTAATTAGGTTCCATTTTTAAATTTATTTAGGGCACAAATTGAAACTTTAGGTGTATGTGAACTACAATTCATCGGGTCACATATATGCATGCTTATACGCAGTTGTTTAAAAGACAACCTGCATATAATCATCTCTATATGAAACTATGAATACCATGACCCACGTATATGTCCGTAAACAATATTTTTTAGTGGTTGCTAACTAAAAAAATGGTTTTTCTGTTGTAGTACGGTGCTAGAGTTGAGGGAAAGAGAACATGAGGAGGTAGATCTTACAGTGGAGAGAGCTCCATGGGCCCAAATGGCCTTGAAAAGATGCGGGCTATATAATTTTTTGCCTCTCAAAGGTATGAGGGCCCAATTGAGATTGCTATAGTTTCTCGTGGATTACTGGGATCCATATAGTGAGAGATTCAACCTTGGTGGGAAACTATTAAGGATTGAAGTCGAGGATATTTATTTCTTGAAGGGATTATCACATCAGGGTGAGGTGGTCAACCTCAAAGCCTAGGGAGTTGGGAGCGGACTGAAAATCGAGGAATACATAGATGTTCATTACATTGGAGGGATCGACAAGTTCGAGAGTCAACTCCCCATTAGAGCGATAAATAATCTTAGCCTCAATATTGTTTTCCTCGTTTTGACACAGATCACAGGAATGGCCACTTTGCAACAGGCATTGAGGTCACTTATTTTCTACTCATTAGAGTGCTTGAGACCCATGGTGTACGACTGGTGCACCTCAATACTGGCTAACATGAAGATCGAATTGATAGAATGCAAACAGAGTAGTAAGAGGAACTTCAAGTTTTCTTTTATCTTGTGTAGCTTTTTCTTTGAGCAGGTTCCAAGTTTGGGGCCTAGAGCAAAGATCAGTCCATGTGGACTTCGTGATCCATCCATGGAACGGTGGACCGAGGTGATGAGGCGGCAGGGAGGAGGTAGGGTTCCAACACCCTACAACAATGGCTTCTTCTTCTGGTGGAGACGACAGGTCATAGTTATGGATGACTACTCTTACGAAGGGATCGACTTTAGAGGAGATCCTCACATTCCATTACCACCAGGGTCTACCTACAGAGACATAGGTATGTCAAAGTTTTTTTAAATATTTTATTTTTTTGTATTTTTGTATAGGAAAACAAAATTATTTTTGGATGATGTTCAATACTAATTAGACATGTGTGTAATGTAGATGTAGGTCCACAAAGATCAGACGAAATTCCATGACATCATCAAAGTCACTGGGGAGATGAGGCAACAAGAGGGGATGCAAAGAGAGTCCTTCAAAATGTGCAAGGAAACTTGTCTTGTTTGGCACACATGATTCTGATGGTTCAGGTGGAGGATCTGTAGGAGGCTATGTAGTGGCAGGTGGTAGGCATGCCCCTTGCTTGGGTGTGACTCTTTCGGCATCTTGCAAATGCCGTAGTTTTCTATCATGAAACTCATGTGGCGCCACAGGTGTATATGTCATGACTATTGTATGATCGGTTGTATATGTATATTGAGGGTGTTAGCCCCATTTTGTACCATAAACATCATAATTTTTGAAATATATATTAAAAACATGATTCTTCGGCTTTACTTATGTTACAATGTGTAAATTGATGAGAATGTTTTCTTTGCTTCAGTTATGTGACAAATTCCAATCTAAAAAAAAATTAACATATGCATCAGATACATAATTAGAACTCCTAAGTATGTGATGATAAGTAATAAAATCACACTGTCACTCCAAAATCTGTACCCGTAGGAATCATCAGAATAATGTAGGGTCACACACATGGTAACTGTCGTTCAATTGACATACTACTAACTGGGAGTCTAGGAAAACCTCCAAAGAACGAATACCATGTGAAATGGCATCCCAAAAAATTTCTATAATGTTGCTATATTCGACCACATTATTCATGGATGGCCCTAGGCATACGCCACCTGAATACACTAGTAGACCCTCAGGTGAGTAAACAACCCAAATAGTGGAAGCCAAGTTACGTGTATGACGTCTGGCTTCGTTTGCAAATCCTAAGTAGACCAAAGACTCCATTGACATCTACCAACCAAGGGAAAACTCGATAAGAAAGATGAAGATGAAAAATAAAGGGAAAAGAGATATACACTAAATTACATTAGTATACAAAACGTTATGCCCAAGCTTGGGGATCAAGCATAATATTTTTTCAAACAGAGCCCATTCCTAGGCTCAACCAACATGTTCCCTTTATAATCTTCTAATTCATAGGCTCCTTTTTCTAAGACACGTTGCACAATATAGGGATCATGCCACATGGGTTTGAACTTGCCTACCCCTAGTGGTTCTTTGGCTTGATCATATAGAAGGACCAAGTCACCCTCAGTGTATAACCGAGGATAGGAAGACTTATCGTACTGGACCTTGACATGTTTTTTATTCGCTTCGATAGCCATAGAGGCATCTCGACGCTGCTCATCTAGACTCTCGAGGTGTACAAGGCGTCATTCAAGATCAAAAGTGTCAGGTAGGAGTGAAAATTCCAATCTAAGAGAAGGGATTTCAAATTCAATAGGTAAGATCGAATACACATTGTGTACTAACTGGAAAGGAGAAAAACCGGTGGTAGTATTGACCAAGGTTTAGTATGCCCAAAGTGCAGGATATAGCATGATATGCCAGTCAGATTTTCTCTGTATAACAGTTTTTTGAAAAATGGTCTTGAGAGACTTGTTCATGGCCTCTACTTGTACATTTTCCTAGGGGTAGTAAGGGGAAGAATTACCATGCTTAAACCCCAGTTTAGATGCTATTTCTTCCATCATTTCATTTTGAAAGTGACTACCATGATCAGTGACAATCTCACTCGGGATTCTGAACCTAACTATAATTTGATTGAATATGAAGAAGGTGACAGTATTCTCATTGGATTTAACTATAGACATGGCCTCAAGCCACTTATTAAAGTAGTCTACAACCATGATAATGTGTTGATACCCCCCATCCAAAGCTGGGTTGCAATCCAAAAAGTCCACCTCCCACTTGGTGAAGGGATCGATAGTAATGATTGGATGGAGAGGGGATGGATGTGAGCACATTTTCCAAGTGAACACTTGGTAGGGGTGACACTTCTTAATTGCTTCAACGCAATCTTTAAATATAGATGGCCAAAAATAACTGGCTCACAAAATTTTATGGGTTGTCGCAAGCCCGGATAGATGACCACCACAAGCCCCACCATGGAATTTGTTTAGAATAGACTCGACTTCTTCATGATTTAAAAAATGATGCAAGATATTTTCTACTCCTCTACGATACAGAGTGTCTCCGACAATAAGGTATTTCTTAGCTTGGTATCGTATACGTCATTGGTCATCTCGTGAGAGATGCTAAGGGAAATTCAAAGTTTGAAGATAGAGAACAATGTCTCCATACCAGGGGTATGACAACAAGACAAGGAAAATGTTTCCATCCACAAATGAATCAACATGGATAACATCCTCATCTAATCGAGGGAAGTCGAATATTAACTCTGCAAAAACTAGTGATTTTTTAGATTTCGCCAAAGCAAAATCGAGATCAAACTCTTGTAGGATGACAATCCATTTATTATAATTTCCCCCTATGATACGCCTGGTAAGGACGTATTGAAATGGATTGACATAGGAAACCAAAATATTTTTTCAAAGCAAAATATAATGTCGTAACCATTGGATTGCATGAACGGAAGCCAAAGCTAGCTTTTCAACATGAGAATATTTGAGTTCAGGGTATGCCAAAGTACCCCAAGGGAAAATAAATGTCGTCTTATGTTGATCCTCAGGTTTAATCTGAATTTGGTTATACCCAGAAAATCCATCTATGAAAGAAAAATCTTCGCTCCCCACACACTCATCGAGAATCTAATCGATGAAAGGTGTCAGGAAGTTGTCTTTAGGACATGCCTTGTTCAGGTCATGAAAATCCATGCATACATGGATGATTCCTTGCTTTTATTCACAAGAACAGGATTGGATACCCATTTAGTCAAGGGAATCAGGTAGAACAAGATGACATTAATATTTTTTTCTAACTCTGCCTTAATAGCAGGGGCCTTCCTCAGATTGAAATCTCTAAGATGTTGTCAAACATGCTTAGCATCTAGGTAAGTTTTAATATCATGTTCAACAATTCAAGGGTCGATTCCTGACATCTCTTGATATGACCAAGCGAATACATCTTGGAATTCCTTGAATATTTTGGTGTAGATCAAGATTTCTTCTGGCGAACAATTTGCACTGATGTATACATTTTCAATCTTGCTAGGGATACAAGAGATATAGATTGTGACAGTAGGTGAGATGCTCTCCATGTTTCCTCTAGCATAAATGTCATGCATATCAAATGGAACTGTGGTGTGACCAACTATCTCGCTCAAAGTAGATCTAATGTCATCTTGTTCGACTGTAGCAAGCCTGGGAGAAAATAAGAGCAATGATGCATATCATCCCAACGTTTATTAGAACCATTAATGGCCTCTACGATAGCTTCATCTGAAGGTAAATTCTCATTGAGATAGTCATGTGAACAAGATGATGAGGTGGCCCACACGGGCTCCAGAACATGATCCTCCTCATCCATCTGTGAGGTAATAGGATCGGGATCAACAGAAGACTCAAGAACAAATTGATACACAGTCTCTATTGTCGATAGTGACATGGCCATTCCATAATGTGATTGACCTTCACAAGACATTGTCAAGGAAGGTAGGGTCCAAGGATGATTAAAATAGGAAGTGCAGAAAGGAACAAACCTCTTTGACGAAGTGGGCCTACTGGACATGGCGTAAATATGGTGAATCGGTGCCATGAAGTCAAAGGTACTCATAAGGGATGAATACATTATGACACCAATATTCTCAGTTGTTGGCTGAGAATTGTTGACCATGGGGATCCACGGTCCAATAGATGCATTGGGGCTAGCGTATGCAAAGGATAACTAGTCAATCGTCATGATTTTCCCTTCGTGAGAAAAACAAAGAGTACAGAAGATGGACGATACGATGGTAGTCATAGCATAAGTCCAATTACATCCTAGTAACAAGTTATAGTTGAGGGCGCATCAACCACCTCGACATCCACCTCCATTGTCTTCCCAACTAATTGGACTGGAAAGGCAGGAAGAATACCGTGAGGGCAAAAGGAACGACCATCAAAATAAGTCAACATGGTCGGAGACTAAGAAAGGGTCGGAGAGTCAAGGGCTTTCCAATAGACCAAGGACATCACACATGTTGCAACACCTTCATCGACAACAATAGGCTTGATGGTATACTTCGAGTAACCCATGTGGATTTGGAATGCCACATGGTAAGGCAAGTGAGGCTTCACATTTGTGATGTCAAACTTGATAACTTTCGAGCCACAAGTATCTAGAGATCCTAATGCAGATAGCAAGGCATTCATCTATGAAGGAAATGTTTGGAGTACCTCCAGAGCCAACATTGCAAAAGGGGTTTGACCCAGGTCCTCAACAATAGAGTAATTATGGGTGGCTCTAGCATTAGGATTGTGGGTAGAACACTTAAGTACTCCCTTTGGAATACAGGGTAGTGGCTTTGGTTTTTCGATCTGTAAGTGCATCTCTGGAGGAGGGGGAGACTCTAGACCAGGTACAGCCTATGGAGAACTATAATTGCGAGAACGAGTGGCTACATTAACCTCAAATTTAACCATGTTGATGCATAAATGATCATTGTCTTGTGGTGGTGGGTTTTGAATCCCACTCGCCACATTTATGGGATTTGAGGAGCTCAAGGCCATGTGTTGGTTATGTGGAAAAGGATTAGTCAGCACGACGGGTGGTAGAGATAAAAGCCTCGCAGCTTCCATGACTTTGGGGCAAAAATGGGTAAGGTGATCGTTTGCACAAAGATTATAGGGAAACTTCACCTTCCACCTTTCTTTCTTGCCCTCACCAACATTATTATTCGTCTTTTCATTATTTCCATTGTCCTTGGGTTTATTATTATTCTTCCCACCCTTACGATTATTATTACGTCCTTTCTTCTTATTCCCTCATGGTTGATGGTTACCATTCAGGATGGTCGACGATTGCATAGAGTGTACATATGTCGATTGAGTGGGATTAAAGGACACAAACGAAGTTGGCCCTCCTGCACACTGGTTTAGAGATAAGTATTTCAAATGGCTTGTCACTGATTATGTAAATTTCACATTGACGGAGTCCACAATGCCATCGACATGAGGCCCATGATTTTGTCTAGGGTCATAGTTTGACCTTGGTGGGTTAGGAAGAATCTCGTACATGTAAAAAAAATTCAAATATTCGAAAGATATTAATTGGACGAGAAAAGAGTATTTCTATTAAAATGTAATCAACTAGAGTGAATGAATTACAAACTTCCATGTTGGCATAGTTTAGAACCGAGAAACTAAGTTCCTTCCAGCTAGGCCTCCACCACTTCAATCCTCCACCAAAGGCAAACTCATATAAGAGAGACAATGAGGTTCTCAAAAAAGTAGGGAAGAGCTTGGGGGATGAACCATGTGTTCAGACTTAAAGGACAAAGGGATGCAGACTCAATATGAAGTGAATAATTTCTCCATAGTAACTTTGCTCTCAAAATTGAATTCTTCTCCTCTTTTCCATAGCTCTGGTTTGGCCCATTTGTAGCCTTCAAGTGGAACTGAAGGGTTGATTCGGAACGTTTCTAGTATCTGGAAGGCCAAGGATCATAGATCTCGTGACGTGACATGGAAACCCGACACCATTTTTTATTTTTGGGCACAAATCCCAATGTACGCAGGTTGTAGTGGTGCAACCTGTGCATACACATGCTGTAATATAGGTAGGGCATGTATATGTGGAAAAATCGTGTTTTTATCTCTGGGATTTTCAAAAAGGGACTTCAAGTATGCATAGGGAAATGGAAAAAGGCCCTATGTGCAAGTTTGCATAGGGTGAGGCAAAATTGGATTGCTTTGGATTGGTCCTTTTTTGATGAAAAATTGTGTCTAAAGTGACCATTATTTTGAAATCATTCCACAAAGTCTTACTAGTTGTGTTACCTGCATACAATGGTTTATATTTCATAGGAGATAATTGTATGAGGTCCCCAACAAGAATTATTGAATGTCTATTGAATGGAATCAATTTGTTTTCTGGAAATGATTCACAGAAATGTGAATCAATCTATATGAATAACCTTGGTATTCAAATGCCCATTTCATAAATTAAAATGTATTTAACATGTTGCATTTCCTCTTAGAAGCCCAAGTGATTGACCATGTAAAGGTAGGAAATATTTAATAGGAATTCTAAGTGAGGACTATATTGTTCTATCTCGGATATTGAAACAAACTACATCAATAGGTTCAAGTAATAGCAAAGGTGTCTTCCCATTAATTGAGTGTGAGATGAATTCTTAGGAAATACAATGTATAATGTATGAATTTCCAATTCATGTAGTTCCTTGGATAATCATTTTTAGTGGCTCTTCATTTTGTCCTTGATTGAAGTTTTAAAGAAAATTTTCAAAAACAAGATGTCTCTTTTGAGACAATGAAGATGGACAATCAAATGTAGAATGAAAATTATCTATGACTACTCCAAGTAAACATGCATTATGGATGAAATTAATTGGGTATTATGTTGATGAATTTAAACCTATACTATTCTCCCATATATGATTCAAGTCAAAATACTTTTGATAGTGTCAATGGAAGACACTTGAAAAGAATCAGGAGGAATAAGATGAGACACCATTTGTTATTCATTCATGCCATCATCAAAATTATTTTTGACTTGATTTGTATGAACATAGTCTTCAATATTATTGGATGGCAATGTTGTTCAATCAACATGCCAAGAAAAATATGTTAAATTCCTCCAAATTAGAGTAATAATTTATGTAGTGATACCTGTGTCGAAATGGTTTATATAGAAATAATTCATTCAAAGACAACGATTGAAAGGTATCTAACTTATCTCTATAAATAACTAAAAAAAGTGGCCAAAGTCAAACAATTACAAGATTATCTCTGAGCTTTGAAGGTCCCTTCTTACATTAAGTCATAGTACCATGACCATGTTATATCTATCATTAACACATGTTTATATATATATATATATATATATATATATATATAT
>CBVK0100670963.1:0-15766 GCA_900067695.1 Picea abies | reverse complement strand
GCAGCTATGTCCCCCTCGCCTGTAAACTTGGGCAGTTGTTTAAGGTACCCGTCTGCTGGGAGGTTATTGAGAGGCTGTGGTAGCACAAGGGGAGCGTACCTAGCGGCTATGATGACCTCTATTTCAGTTATAGGGGGATTTGCTCTGGCCATAGGAATATTAGGTGAAGGAGAACTCGGGGGAGAAGGAGTTCGCAAAGGGGCTACTTGGAATGAGTCCCGAAGTGGAGTGGGAAAATCCTCTACAGTCACGGGTCTTCGTCGATAAACAACTTTAAAGGAGAGGGGAGTGACAAGGTTTCCTCCCTCTAGTCCCAGACCAGGAGGGGAAAACTCGGCAGGAACACTCCCAAAATTCAGGAAACGGGATACCTCTGAAGGAGGTCTATCAAGAAACTGAGGAGGAGAAAAAGGAGTTCTTGCAGAAGGAAATGGCGGATTACCTGTTTTGGCGGTGGAAGCTTCTTCTTCAGGGGCCTTTCCTTTTCTGAGAACCACCTCCGGATCGGTTTCAGGTGTAGCTAGGGGAAGCTGTGGATGAGACCGCGTGTGTCTGCCTCTGAAAGCCACAATTGATAGAGCAGGTTCTCCCCAGCGGAGTCGTCACAATGGAGTCGCCAGGTGCACAGCAACAATCTTGATAATTCTGATATTTGATGCACCTTCAGAATCAGTTAATCGTTGTCGTTCAATCACGGGGAAAATATTCAACTTCGTCCTCGGCAACGGCGCCAGAAATGTTGGCGACGAAAGTCACTCCTGGATTGCTATCAGGAGCAGAGCCCGACGCCCATCAGTTTTATGTCACAGTTTGTTTATAGATGGGGTGACCGAATGGAAGCCAACTCAAAACGATATCATTCCAACTCCAAACTAGGCCATGCATACATAGGTGAGTGAGGTCTTTATAAACTTTAGACAGTGAGTTGTAGTAAAGGGTGAACAGGTGGAGGATTTATATGGGAAGAGTGCGGAGGTATGTTATAAATGACAGGTTCCTAACAGACTATAGAAGAAGGCATCCAAACGCAAGGTCTTCTTACATTTAAATACAGAAAACCAGAGAATACAATAATGCAATGATAAATCATTTATCACAACAGAACTGCAATAATTCGCGCAACTCAGTCAATCGCGAACTCTCTTAACATGAGACGAAAATTAGACGGAGGGAGGAAAACTGTCTGTCATAAAACAAGATATCTCATATACAGATGCATATCCAACAAACTAGAATGTCTGTTAAACTTTACAGTAGGGAGCTCTACTCTACCATCGATGCCTTACAAATTACAAAGACCGAGTTTATATACTCAGAGAAAATTGCCTCACAGAGGCGTGCTCAATCACCCAAGGCTTGGTGTCGCTTCACTTCAGTCAAACTCGTACTGATATCTTCTTTTAAGCGTCATCTTAACTATGCATGGCTCCTGCAAGGAGAGTAGCTGAGCCATTAAGTGTCAGGCTAGCGTGCACAGACTTCTCTGTTGAGTCAAGGTCTTCGGCATGGCTTCTTTGAGAAAATCGATACACAGGACCTTCCTCGGGCAGACGGCTTGCCAAAACCTCCATTTCCTCACTTAATGAATGAGAGGAAGTCTCAACCACTGGCGCCTGCCGTCATTTACTCCAGGCGAGAAACAGTAAGGAGATCGGATCCGATGGCGCCTGGAGGTCGCGATGATCCCCTCTGCAACTGAACTCGGCACGTTGGGCCTTTTTTATGCGACCCCTTCCTCTCCCCAAGTGACCATGGGCTATGATTATATGCTTTCGGCGCTCGCGAGTATGAAAGGGCTAACCTTTGCTGATTGAAATCACGATGAGCGATATGCTGAGAAGGCTTAATCTGGCACCACGTGTCCTTCTAGATCTGACGGTTCTTACTTCTCTTGGCGATGCCGTGGGCCCGGGCCCGAGATTCTCGCGGCACCTCGCACCTCGAAAAATAACAGAGCTGCTTTTTGTGTGTTGGAGTCGCGATGGGCGAAGCGCCGAGTTGGCTCTACTCGCCGCCAGATGTCCCTTCTGGATGGACAGCTGAGATCTTCTCGGTAATGCTGTGGGCCCAGGCTCTGGACGCCCTTGACACTTCGTGACTCGCGGCTGGGAGGAGTTGGTCCTTGTTCTTCAAAGTTGCGAGGGGCGAGGAGGCGATGGAGCCCGATCGTGCGCCACGTGTCGCTCTTTGACGGACGGTTCTGATCACCTCGGCAAGACTGTGGGCCCGAGTCCTGGATGCTTTCGCTACCTCGCGTCTCGCGGCTGGGAGGAGCTGGTCCTCGTTCTTCAAAGTCACGAAGGGCAAGGAGGCGAGGAGGCGATGGAGCCCGATCATGCGCCACGTACTCCTCCAGGATGGACGAATGAGATCTTTTTGGGTGATATATATAAGCGTTATCCATTGCGCTAACCCTGACACAACTCTGCTTAACCACAATTACCCACTGATCGTTGATCTGCTCTATACATGGATCCTGGCCGTTGATGACATACTTTGCCCGCTCACTTATTTGAAAGTCAAAAAACGAGATTTTTCCATGCTGCGCTCGGGCGCTTCTCGTGTGACTTGCAGACCCAAATGCTCTCGAGCCCAAGACAATAATTATCGCTAACAGAGACCATAATATGGTTATCCCTACCTTGTCCATCAAGTTGTGGTCTAGAGGTAAGTTGGAGTGCTTGCCATAAATAATCTCATAAGCCACATTAGATGGTGGAGATTTATATTAAAATACAAGTTGTAATGGTGGCTCTTCATTGAGCATCAAGGAATACAAGTTATGTCATCCTTGGACACAACATCAGTAGGTTGTCTTAGAATATCTTTGCTCAATGTATAAACTCGTATGTCCCTGTTGTAAGCATAAATTCGTGTGTCTATGCTCTGTGAGTAAAATTTAAAACTTTGTAAATTGTCATCCCTCGCTTAATCCTTTTTTTATTCCTCCGAGGATCAATTGAATGATGTGTAACTTTGTATGATCTAAAGAGGGTAAGCATTCATCGCTAATTTGGTCATTTCTTGAAAACGATTGCTCAGAGTGGTAATTCCATACCTTTGTTTGCTCCCGTTTTTGGATTGGAGTCATCTGAAATTTTACAAAACAAAAATTGGTTAACAAAACCAATAATTAAACTGGTTAGAATTAAAATAACTGAGCAACGAGTTGTTGTAAGCTTCATGCGCCCGGGAATTTATGCTCACAGGGCTTGAGCACTCAATGTCATTTTCATTTGTTGGTTCTATTTTATTTGAGCGCATTAATAAAAGTATGGACAACTTTTGTTGTCATCAAAACCTCATTTCCTCACTCCTCATGCATTCAAATGTCAATAAAACTAGTGTTTTGTCAGGAAACTTGTTTTTCGCTGATAGTTGGTCATGAGCCTTTGCTAATTTTTATTCTATCTTGGCCTTTCTTGTAAGAGAATATTTTGGATTCTGGAAACTAGTGTTTTGTGAGAAAAAATTTCACTGAGAGAGTTGGTATGAACCATTGCTACTTCCATCCTATCTTGGTTTCCCTCTGTAAGGGATGACCTTGGATTTTGAAAACATTTTTTATTAAGAATATGCAATATCTATATTGAAGGGAAAAAATAGGTAAACAAATGAGTATTACGAACATTATTTTGTAAATGCAAGACCCCCCAAAAGGTAAAGACAAATCTATGTTGTTGTTAGAAACATGATTGTGTCAGAAACATATGAATAAATTTACTTGTTGGGTTTTCAAGATCTGGCTATGTCGGTCGATATTCCAACTTTATAGTAATATCCTTGCAAAGTTATTCATGAACTTGAATTCAAATTTGACATTATAATGTTTGTTTTTCAATTGAAGATGAAAAAATATTTCAAATTTCACTTTACCTAGAATCTAACAAGTTGGCTTCTAAGTTGTCAGTGATGGAAATTTGTTATGTTGAAATTTTGAGTGTTTGCAACTACTAGTAACTAGTGGGGTTTATCACAAAGATGGAAAATGATGGAGTGAGGGTTTGGGTCAATACTATTCTAGGAAGTTCCTTTCCAGCCTTGTAAATGAGATTATTAACCTTACCAAATGGGCTTATAATGTGAACGTCTAGTGAAGCTCGAGCTAAGTGGCTAGGACGGTAGCTATGATGGAATTGCTACAATTGGGCAATGTTGTTTTATGTTTGAAGAATCGACATTAGTGAATCAAGATTTCGATGAGGGATGGATTGGAGCTCTATCATATAGTAGCAATTTGAAGACTTTTAGGTTGGAAAATTGCAAGAGAATAGATTCTAATCTTGGCCCCGTTGGGCATTTTGGTTTTTGTCTTGCACTTGAATGACTTCATCTATTTCATTGAAAATTACAAGGTAAGGTTGGGTTTGGTGCCTAAGTTTTCATTTTTTAGTGGCTTGGTAAATTTCGTTTTCTTTTATTATTTTGGAGTTGGTAAATATCAAGGGCTCAAGAGGAATACCGTGTTTGTTAGACACCCATGTTCTAACATGTTGGTTTGCACTCGTCAAATATCCAATCATTCTAGTCATAAATGTTGTCATAACTCGGGGCTTTCCAAATCACTCTTCCCAAAAGAATCCAACAAAGCTACTTGAAGCAAGGGTGGAAACTTGAACTATAAAATCCCACTTCTCCATCTTTTCATAGAGAGTAGGCTCTACCCATATTGGTGCTGGCTTAAAGAGAATACAAATGAAATCTTAGGTATAAGGTCACCAAAATATTGAACCCTGTTCTCACACTAGCTGTGTCCATAGGTTTTGAACCCAACCCTAGAAGTCCTAAATTAGGATTAAAATTCTAGAATGCAACTCATCACTTGAAAGAATGTAAGAAATGACCATATTTTCTGTAAAATGGAAAATTTGTACTGATGGTACCTTTATCTTGACAAGCAAGAGTCTTGTTTATTTCCACTTGAAGGACAACAGATTAAAGGCAAAAGTTGTTCTATAATTGCTAAAATTGCTTTCCATGAGGCATCGAATTCATCAAAGTCAATCCCTAATTTAGCTTGTGTTTCCACCTATTTGGCTTGCTCACGATTTTCTTTTATTGGAAGTGCTTTGGAGAAACACACCCCAAGGGGTTGCACCCTACCTAAAGCACACTCCCTTCGACTTATGTACTAGGTCTAAGGAACAACCATTCTTTGTCAAAATTGCCTTGGACATGTAGGCAACCTTGTACCTTTTGAACTCATGTCGTTCAGGTGGGGTTGACTAGTGAGAGAACTAGAATGGAGCCCTAGTGGACAACTTAATACTCTTATCAACCTCACCAGTGAAGAGATGCCTTATTGGAAGCATGCACACACCTTAGCCTCATGAGCTTCATATATTATAGTTTTATACATCCATACATAGGCATGCATGGATATATGTACATATGTTTGTACCTACATATATATATGAATGTATGTATCTGTGTAATAACCATGTACAACACATGTAGGCCTTGTGCACATATTATATTCAATGGATTTTGAAATGTTTCCGTAGTATTCAAATGAAACATTGCTTTTGATCTTATAACTAGAAGATCCAAATGAAAAATCCAAGGCAATAAAGCCATATGCTCACATGGATTTCTGGGGTGATCTATGCTTTACTTCATAACAAAAACTTTAGGGCGTTTTCAGTAGCCAACAATAAAGGCCTTTCTAGAATGTAGCCAACAATAAGAGAAGTGTGTGAATAATTGGGGCTTGAAAAGCAAAGACAATTTTGAAGTAGGATGTTTTGAAGGCATTTACATCATTGTTTGACATTTCTTGTTGCAGATTGTCTTTTCCAGCCAGCATTTGAAGTTGTCATTTCTTTGTTGTTGTCGTGTCTCATTTCTAACCAACATATTATCATTTCCAATCATCATTTGAAGCATTATAAAGGCTTAATCATGTTGTTTAAAGGGTGACATGGTCAAACATTCAATATAGGAGAGAGCACCCAAAACAAAAGTCTAATACAGTTACGACTACCAGATATTGAGTGCTCGAATTATTTTGGGCTCTATTTTAGAAGGAAGACTTGGTCAAATACTTGTTAAAAGGAACACTTCCATTTAAAATAATGTGAAATGTTGTCATTTGGTCAAATACAAAAGTGCTTCTCAGCCTCCAGGGCAAGGAATGCTGCCTATACTCTGCCTCTGACTTGAACCAAGATTGTAGACATAGCCTGTAGTAGAATTCTAATTATCAAGACCATTGGCCCAATCATTATCATTACCCCTATTTTGTATGGATTTTCCCCTACAAGTCTTCTGACTACCATTGTTGATGTCATTATCCCTTTCATAATGTTCGATCTCTAAGAAAAGAGTGCATGTTATTCTACAAGCCATTCATGAATCAATTTCTTAATCATTATAAGAACAAATTGTACAAACATTAGTTATGCATGTCCATCAACAGTTTCAAATGTTAATGGAAGTCATGCCTTGTTTGGATTTGGACAACCTTTCGTGCGACAACTAAATTTAGTAGATTATGATGGTATACCAAAGTTGCTCAAGAAGAGAGAATTCTATACAAATTCCTATTTGGCATCTTCAAGGCAACAACTCATGTGTCTAGACCATGTTGGGAATGTTTTTACTTTATATATGTCTTCTAAGAAAGATGCAATCCTTCCTTCTAGATTGTTGGAGTCGACTCAAACTAAGTTACCTTAATTCTCATTTTCTCTTAGGAGCCTTTCCAAGATCATGCTAATGCATTGTTTAGAAACCCATCCGAGCCAAATGGCCAGAATAATTGAAGTATTGAATTCTGGTGATGAGCCTTGGCTACTTGACTATCAACTTCATAGATTCTATATAAGTTATATTCGACAATTCTTTTAGATGAGGATGTGTACTTATTTTGGTTGGCTCATTTGTACATAAATCCATAATTTTGTCACTTAAAAAAAAAGGCAACAAACTTATTCAATTTCCAATCACATTCGAAGACTGTCAAAAATTTATAAATGCTTGTGAATGGGCTATAAATTTGAGGTTTTGATAAAAAAAACTGGTTTGTTGTTCTCCAAAGATAACTCATATTATTTTCACTTAAATAAGCAATAACTAGCAATGTTTCACCATAAAAGGCTCTCTAAGGTGGCAACTATGTTCTGGTCCAACTATTAATTAGTGGGAGTTTTGTATCACTAGCCCAAGTTGGATTCCCAAAGATATGGTTCCTTGGGACATTGCCTTTGGCATATAACATGGGCCATAGCTCGAATCTGCCGCATATACACAATCGATAAAGACGCGGAAGGTAAACACTGGGATGACAACGAATCCCAAGTTTGCGTAGATGGGGGACTATTGGAATGAGGAGACAGTTGACAAGATTGCAGAGCTATTACAAGAATACCAAGACTTATTTCCAATGACTTTTTCAAAGATAAAGGGAATAACAAGAGACTTGGGCGAGACAAAAATCCCACTGAAACCATGAGCTAAGCCAGTTCACCAGAGGCCTTATAGGCTAAATCTGAGGTATAAAGAGAAGGTAAATGCTGAAATAGATAGGATGTTGGAAGTAGGAATTACTAAACCAACAAAAGAATCTGAGTGGATCACTCTGATGGTGGTCTAAGACAAGAAGACAAGAGAAATCGGGATCTGTGTAGATCTAAGGAAGTTAAATGACGCATGCTTACATGACCCATTTCCAACACCATTCACAGATGAGTACTGGAGAACGTAGGAGGCCAGAAAACATACTCTTCGTCAGATGGATTCTATGTGTACCATCATATAAGAATCGGGTCAAAGGATCGACACAAGACCACTTTTGCGACAGAATGGGGAAGTTATCGGTACATGATTATGTCCTTTGGATTGAAGAATTCCCCTGCAGTGTTTTCTAGGATAGTAGTTGCAACCTTCAAAGAGTTCATCCATAAGCTCCTAGAAGTCTATTTGGATGACTAGATAATGTTCAGTCTACTGAAAGATCATATAGAAGTTCTTAGACTTATGTTGGATCGCTGCAAGCAATGTCATATTTCGCTGAACTTGAAGAAGTGCATTTTTTGCGCACTATTTGGAATTATGTTAAGACATGTAGTGTGCAAACAGGGACTATTGGCAGACCCAACTAAGATTGCAGTCATTTTAGATTTAGAACCACCTATATCCTTGCACATGAGGTTATCCACTCTTTGAAACTCACAAGAACACTTGGTATGTTAATATAACTTGATCTGTCCAAAGCTTTTAACACACTCAGTCGGTAGTACATACAAGTCCTCCTACTTGCCTTTGGGTTCAGCCTTGACTGGGTCGGCTGGATTCTCGAGTTAACCTCAACAACCTTCTTTTCTATTTTAATCAATGGAATCCCATCCCGACCTTTCTCTTCTTCCAAAGGCATTAGGCAAGGTGATCCTCTCTCTCCCTTCCTTTTCATTATCATGGTGGAAGGCTTGAGCCGTTACATCAAGGTCGTGATAGCATAAGCCTCCCTCTAAGGGCTTCCCCTTCATGGCTTGAACCCCCTAATCTCACACAAACAGTTTATAGATGATACAATGACGATGGGTTCCCTGTAACACCCTGTTTCCCCCAATCTGTAAAAATAACTATACTGGCCAAGTATTGTGGCAAACTCATAAATGTGAATGTGTGATGTGAATGGACCTTGTGAAAAAGGTCGATGAATATGAATGATATTATAATATATATATATTGCAGGACTGCTGAGAGGGGGGATGTGCTGAAAAAAAGAGACCACGATGGCTGAAGAAAGGCGATGGAAGGCACCTGGGATGGTGGCGTTAACTTCCACCGAGACCAATACCGTATTTGGACTTCATTGGCCCGGAGAACCAAGAGCGGCTCGCTGGCCCTTAATTAAATGACTCGTCAGGATTGGTAGGTAAAGGGCTCCTCATGAGTAATGAGGGATGGGGGTGAACCACCCATCCGTAGAGTCCTCAAACCTAACCACTGCAAGGAAGATCGTGCCACACGCAACCTCACCGAAAGGAGAAAAACGCAGGAAGAGTGGGTGATCAGGGGGCAGATGCGAGGGAAAGAGGAGAACTCTGGAAAACTATAGAGTGAGTGATAGTAGAGAAGAAGGAGAGTAACCTTCGTTCTCGGTCACTGGCAAATAGAGACGCAGTCTCGCAACATCGTGGTCTCAGCTCAGGGGTGGCTAGTGGTAAATCCGTTGGGTGGAAACGAGCACCCCTCTCAGCAGTTGCACTCACATCTGGTGTTATTTCTGATAAGTGTTTTACATCTTGCATCTTGAAATTTATATGCTGACATGCATGCTCATAGTCTGTGCAGTTTTATGAATGATTTGAGTATAAGACTGCCTGTGGAGTTCTTTGATTTAGAAATGGTGGTTGCATGCTTATAATGGAAAGACTACGTATGGCTTATGTTTTATAAATCGATATTTATATGCATACCGATCTAATTCAGACTTCAAGTCTGCTTTTGGGAAATCTATGTCCTTATTCGTCCCCAGGAATACCCGGAATAGATCTCTCCACAGAGATAATCTTCTTGGAAAGCTTACCAAGAACCTGGAAAAGGATTTGAAGGCGCAAGTCTTAGCAACCCTGTACGAGGAAGAATGATCCTCTTAGAATCCCGAAATAGTAGCGTAGGGATAAGTATCGATCGACGGATGAGATCCCGTCGGAAGATCTACGGTCATTCACGACTGTTAGATTGGAGGAAGAAACGAGGACGTTACATGCCTTAACCCTTTTCCTTTATCTTCATGAGTAGCGAAGAAATCGGGACCGTAGATCCCCAAGGTCTGTGGGAGTATCTGGACCGTTGGTTTTTCCACGTCTAGGGAGCAGTGGGAGAGTGCACGGCGTGGGACAGACCTGAGCCGTCAGATCTTAGTTAGAAAACCCGACAATCGTCCGATCTAAGGAGGATACGTGTCGCAAGATTGCCCATTCCAGGGATTCGGACTTCAGGATTCCAGAAGTCCTGATGACAAGAGATCGGGACACTCCATGGTGGAAGTCCCGATATAGATCTGGACCGTCCGATCTAAGGAGGATACATGTCTCAAGATTGCCCATTCCGGGGATTCGGACTTTAGGATTTCGGAAGTCTCAAGGACAAAATATCGGGACACTCCATGATGGAAATCGCAAAACAACGAGGACCATCCATCTGAGGGAGTCCCGTTGGCCAAAGGATCGGAGTCGTCTGTCTCTGGAGGGACACGCGTCGTGAGATCCTCTTTATCGAGGATTCGGACATCGAGAGTTAGAGGAGGAAGTCTCTTGACTTCGCGAGTGGCGAAGTCACGAGAAGATCAGAACTGTCTGTCTAAGGAGGACAGGTGGCAGAGATTGATGGATCTCGTGAACTTGGAGGTTCGCAAGGTGAGAGCCTAGGAGTTGGGTGCTTTAAGTCGCGAGTGGCGAAATCGTGAGGAGTAAGGATCACTGTTGGATCCAGGTCACGGGAAGACCGTTGGATCAGAGCCTCATAGCGCGTATCATGCATTCAGAGGTTTGGAGGTTGAGAGGACCTCTTCTTGACATCAGAAGTCGCAAAGTGCCGAAAGCTGGGCACGAAGGAACACGTGGCAGAACCACAAAGTGGGGCCCGTATGATTGATAGGCGGACACGTGTCGCCTGGAGAAAGGAGTTAACACTCCATTGACTTCTCGCATCTCGGGGATTCGCGGGATAAGAGCATGAGTGCTCAACCTTTCGACATGCGAAGTCGCAAAGTTGTGACGGGAGCTAGCGCTTAGCCTAGCCGTTGGTCATGCACAGAGGGCATTGACAAAAGGGAGCTATACCCATTACGTGATTTCGGATATCGTGAATTTGGGGAAGAAGAGTCAGGAGTTTCGACTCGCGAACTCGCGAGATTGCGAGCTGCGACAAGCGCCTTCGGGAATAGGCCTTGGTCATAGCGCTGTGGTCGCTTGGAGAGGGTGGAGTTCGCGCCTAGTGCTAGTCGCACAGGGGAGCTTCCGAAAGGACCTGTGGATCGATTGGAAGAAGATTCCAGCTGGAAATCAAAAGGGGTCGCTTCAGCTCATAAAAGAAACTGAACGATCCTTAAGACCGGGAGGTTGCGCAGAGACTCTGTCGAGGCAGAGGTGGCGTCTGCAGCCTGTGCTAAGCTCTATAGGTTTTTGGGGATTCTGTCCCTCGAGAAAAGGCGAAAACTTTATTACGCCGCAGCGGGTGTGTTACAAATTGGTATTAGAGCATGGTTACAACACTTGGCCTGCTTGGGCTCGTGAACGGGTTGCGTAGAAGCTCTGTTCAGAACACTCCTAAAAAGAGTAACCCCCCTGTCTTAACCTCCCTAATTAAAAGACGAAGTTGAGAATGAAAAATCCCTATTATGTGTGTACATGTGAAAATATGAATTATGTACTGGTTATAAATAAATATAAATATCAACTAACAATGAGTGCTTTTCCTTTTGCACACAAGCGGAAGATCAACTGCGAGAAATTAACAACGCATAGTATGGTGACTCACCATGAAGTGGGAGAAGGCTCCCACAATAGAGACGAAGAGTTCGGCGAAAGGAGGGCAGCAGGGACCCCTCTAGATCTAGGCGAGACTGTGAGGAGCCTCGTGGTCAAATTACAAAGCTGTAAGGCCAACAATGAAAGGATGATGAAAGAATAAGAAAAACAAACAGAAATTAACGCAGTTTTACTGCAGGGTTTATCCGATCTACAAAGACAAATGCAGCATGAACCTGAAACTCAGAAACATGGTCATATCAGTGGTCACACTGAGAGGAGCACCTCGAAAAAGGTCCACCCCAGAGGTAAAGGACAAGCGTCGGATGATTCCTCTGAGAAGGAAGCTGGCGATTTGGAGGGCTCTTCTAGCAGCAGAACCAGTTCCTATCCTCGAAAGAAACAAAAGAAGCAAAAGCCTTCCAAAGGTTGAAAATTCGAAGAATTCAGAAAAGCCAAACCACCCTCATTCAATGACGAAATAAAGAAGGGAGAGGAAGTAGAGGCCTGGCTGCTTGGACTAAAGAAGTATTTCCGAGTCCATGATTTTTCCGAAAATATGAAGGCCCGAGTGGCCACCTTCAACTTGAACGAAAAGGCTTCCATTTGGTGGGAAGACCTTAAGAATGTGAAAGGGGTTCGCGAAGAGGACCTGTCTTGGGAACGGTTTGAGAAATACTTCCGGAAGAAGTATCTGTCGGAAAAATATTTCGACGAAAAGACTAAAGAGTTTTATGAACTCAAACTGGGACAACTCACTGTAGAAGAATATGTCAACAAAGTCCTCGATTTGTTGAGGTATGTACCCTATATCAAGGCGGAAAAGGCAAAGGTGCAACGCTTCATCAGTGGACTACCTAAGGACTATCGGAACAGAATTGAATTTGATGAGCCAAAGACTCTAGAAGGCACTATTCGAAAGACAACCTATTGTCATGAACAGTTTGGGCATCGAGCAGAACCTTGCGAGGGATGGAAACAGAAGAATAGTTCAAGATTTCAGAAAAGGGGAATTAAATCCCCAGGATTTAAGAACTATAAGAAGAACCCAAGAATGAGCTTCCTAGCCCAAAGTATGCACCAACATAATTTTCCCTCCTTGAGTGGAAATAAAACTTCTGGACCCATATCAGTGAAGACTGATAACCCAAAGAGAGAACCTTTGAAATGTTGGGGTTGCGGGGAAGATCTATTGAGAGACTGTCCACACCGACAACAGAATAGTCGGAGGATTTATAACATCCAGGAAACTACCACCGTCAATGATGTGGCCAGGAGTGTGCCACAAATTTATGCAGCCTTGGATAATAACTAAGCCGACCACCAAGCTTCAGTAGTGGAAATAGAAGGTATGATTTCCAACCATCTAGTGTCTATTTTAATTGGCCCTGGTTCAAATTTGAGTTATATAGCCCCTAAAGCTGTTGATAAGTGTAAACTACAGCCACAAAAACATACCAATCCATGGTTGGTACAGTTAGCTACTGGCACTAAAAGAAGGGTAGCAGAGGTTATACCAGCCTGCCAATTGATGTTGGGTAGATTCCCCACCCAAGCAACCCTTAACATATTACCCTTGGGATCGTATGATCTGTTGATTGGTATGGATTGGCTAGCTGCCCATAAAGCCAGAGTGGTGTCGGTGTCTAGGACACCCTACCGGATGAGCACACCCGAGTTAGTTGAACTCAAATTACAATTGAAAGAAATGATGGATAAAGGTTATATTCAACCCAGCGTGTCTCCATGGGGAGCACCAGTCCTGTTTGTGAAAAAGAAGGACGGTACCCTTAGATTGTGTATAGATTATAGACAACTCAATAAGGTAACCATAAAGAACAAGTGCCCCTTGCCCAGGATCGATGACCTGTTCGACCAATTGGGGGGTGTGTCTATTTTCTCAAAGATTGATTTGAGGTCGGGATACCATCAAGTCCGAATCAAGGGTGAAGACATCCATAAAACTGCCTTCCGAACGAGGTATGGTCACTATGAGTTTGTGGCGGTGCCATTTGGGTTGACCAATGCCCCTGCCACTTTTATGTGCTTGATGAACAATGTACTCAGTAAATTCCTAGACAAATTTGTGCTGGTTTTTATTGACGATATATTAATTTACTCCAAGAATAGAGAAGAGCATGAAGAGCATCTTAGGCTTGTGCTGCAAGTGCTAAGAGAACATCAGCTCTATGCCAAATTCAACAAATGTGACTTCTTCCAGAAGCAAATACATTACTTAGGCCACGTCCTATCTGAAGAAGGGGTAGCAGTAGACCCTGACAAGATCAACTCTATCATGGAATGGCCTACCCCAAAGGATGTTTCAGACATCAGATCCTTTATGGGGTTAGCAGGTTACTATAGGAGATTTATAAAAGGATTCTCCAAGATTGGTTGTCCAATCACTGCTCTCCAGAAGAAGGGGACAAAATTCCCATGGACACAGAAATGTGAAGAAAGATTTCAAACCCTAAAACATCTACTGACCCATGCACCCATGCTGAAGATTGTCGATCCAGAAGCTGACTTCCTCGTGTACACAGATGCCTGTAAGGAAGGGATTGGAGGAGTCCTTATGCAGGAAGGAAGTGTGATCTGCTATGAATCCCGAAAATTGAACGAGCATGAAGTCAACTATGTGACCCATGATCTAGAGCTGGTTGTCATAGTGCATGCCTTGAAAATGTGGAGGCATTACCTCCTGGGAATAAAATTGGTACTCATGACTGTGGATTGCAATACTTGTTTGATCAACCCAAGCTCAATGCGAGACAAGCTAGGTGGATGGCCCTCCTTAACGAGTTTGATTTTGAAATCAAACACATTAAAGGAAAGGAAAATAGGGTGGCCGATGCCCTTAGTAGAAGTATGAAAACAATTCACCTGGCAGCAGTGAGCACCTGCGAGACAGATGTCAAGGAAAGAATCAGAAATGCACAAGAAACAAATCCCTTCGTCTAGACCGTGATCATGTACCTACAACAAGAACCCGTCGGAGTAAAATATGAAGGCTACCAGATGACCGAAGGAGGTGTGCTCACTTACAAAAGTAGATTTTATATTCCAAATTGTGATGACTTGAAGAGGTTCATACTAGATGAACTACATAAAAGACCCTATTTTTGTCATCCAGGATACCAGAAGATGATCATGATCACTAGGAGACAATTCTATTGGCCTGGAATGAAGAAAGACATAGCCGAGTACTTAGCCAAATGCATAGAGTGCCAACAGGTTAAAGCAGAACATCGACACCCAGCAGGATTATTGCAACCTTTACCAATCCCATAATGGAAATGGGAAACCATCTCCATGGATTTCATCACCGGATTACCAACATCGACCAAACAAAACGATGCCATTATGGTAGTGGTGGATAAATTGAGCAAGTCTGCTCATTTTATCCTTGTCAAGTCCACTTGCAAAGCAATCGATATCGCCCAGGTATTCATGAAGGAGATATTCAGACTGCATGGTATGCCGAAAGAGATCGTGTCTGACATAGACACAAAATTTACTTCCAACTTTTGGAAGTCACTGATGGCTGGCTTAGAAACCAAATTGTTGTTTAGCACCGCCTATCACCCTCAAACCAACGAACAAACAGAAAGAGTGAACCAAATACTTGAAGACATGCTAAGAATGCATGTAATGCACCAACCCAAGAAGTGGGAAGACTACCTGCCCCTGGTAGAGTTCGCCTACAACAATGGCTACCAAGCATCCTTAAAGATAAGTCCCTTTGAAGTCCTCTATGGTAGACCGTGCAACACTCTTGTCAGTTGGAGTAATCCCGTAAACAGGATTTCTTTTGGACCCGACATGTTGAAGGAAATGGAACAACAAGTGACTCAGATAAAACAAAACCTGAAGGTCGTTCAGAACCGACAGAAAAGTTATGCCGACCAAAAGAGAACTCTAAGAGAGTTCAAAACAGGAGACCATGTATATCTCAGAGTTAGTCCCAGGAAGAGTTCTCTGAAAATGGGAGCTTGTGCCAAGTTGGCACCTTGGTATTGTGGACCCTTTGAGGTTCTAGATAGAGTGGGACCTGTAGCCTATAGGCTAGCACTACCTCCCACAATAAAAGCACATAATGTTTTCCATGTTTCATTATTGAATAAATATGTACATGATGCCAACCATATAATTGATTGGTCTGTGATCCAGGTGGAACCGGAGGGAGAATTTCTACCAGAACCTCAGTGCATACTGGACAGAAAAGAAACCCCGCTCCGGAACCGAACCATTGCACAGGTCAAGGTGCAATGGAGACATTTTGGCCCAGA
>CBVK0100670962.1:0-15766 GCA_900067695.1 Picea abies | reverse complement strand
CATCTTCAGAGTCCATTCTGTTCATTTTTTCTTCAATCTTTGTTGCAAGGTTACTGTATCCTTGGCCTTACCTGGACATAAATTTCTAATATAATTGAGGGAGCCACAAAATCTTTGCAATTGAGTTTTATTAAGGATAACATCATGAAAAGATTTTAACTTCTACAAAAACATGCAAGAACAAATTGTCCTTCTTTACCATGAAATCCCCAAAACTCTACTTCTATGCTAGCAATATGCATCCTACTTTCACATAATACTAACCCATGATCATAAATTCATTTTTAAAACTGCTGTGAATGTTTCTTATGTTCTTTTAAATCCTTGGAATAGACTAAAATATCATCTATATGTATAATTAAGAATGAAAGATCCTAAAGTCTTCCATTAATTTTTGGAATTCAAAGTGAACATATTTGAGACCAAAGGGCATTACTTTCCATTGATATTGATCAGGTGAAACTAGAAACTGGTTTTATACTTGCCCTCTTGGCTTATTCCAATTTGCCAAAATACTGACTTTAAGTCAAATTTGGAGAAAATTGGGCATCCTTTCATTTTTGCAAGAATGCTTTCCTTGTTGGGCAGTGGATACCTTATAGGCATGAGTGCTTTGTTCAACTTCTTGTAGTAAACCACCAGACTAACTTCTTGTAGTAAACCACCAGAGTAGGCTTGATATAAAATGCAGGACTGACCCAAGGGTTTCTGCTTTTTTTTAATCAAACCCTACGTAATCTGCACTCTTGTTTTTTCGCAAATCCTATTCAACAAATAACATAGAATTAACAGATGAGTTTTTTGGATTTTTTTAGCTGCTTCCTTGTATGTCTCAACATAGGCCAACCCTACAAAATTTTAAAAAAACTTGTTAAAAATATTTAACTTTTTTGGATTAAATAAATTAGTCTATGTGAACTTTAACAGAATACACAAGTTTTTCCTGGACACTTTAATCCAAAATTAAGGCATGCTTGAAAGCTTTTTTCTGGTTTATTCAAGGCTCTTTCTCAAGTTTTGACAGACAATATTCTAAAATCTAGGCATCAACGTCAAATTTGATTTGGACTTTTATTAATGCTAGCTCGGTATATGGCAGGGAGATTCGTACCCGGAAAATGAAAAAACTTATGTCTGAGCCCGGACTTGAACCGGGGACCTTTAGTGTGTGAGACTAACGTGATAACCGACTACACCACCCAGACGGATTAATCAAATTGCAATGTATATTCTAAAAATGTTATCGTTTGTTTATTATTTAAAATGTTTAAATGGCTCAGAAATCATGCTTTTGGACAAGCATTGATCTACAAACAAGATTAATCAGTTCTGGAACCATGATTCGCTTCAAAGAATATTTTCAATCCTCTTGCAATTTGAAGAATCCTAGAAGTCAAAGGTGAAGGTATTTGAAGTTGAGGCTTCAGTGTTGTAGCAAACCCAGTAACATAAGTTATAGTTTATAAATATTTTGCTCCGTCTCCGTTTCCCTGAAGGGTTGAATTTGGGAGTGGACCAATAAATGGAATCTGGACACATCCAACTCTTTTCATCTGTGAATTTTTTGGATACTGTTTCATCCAAAAATTTGAAGTTTTGAATTATCTTAAAATGGATCAAAATCTTTTAATGTCGATCTCTAACTATGAATATAAATATTAGATATAAATCTCTGATACAAATTCCAACCAAATTTAAACTGATAAACTTAATCCTAAATTAATAGACCCCATCAACGTTGTACAATATAAACAATACAGAATCTTCTATACTGTTGACAGAGTAGAATATATCAGTTACATGGAATATGATAATGAATATATTAGCTCAGCAAGCAACTTAACCCGTGGCTGATGAATTCCCTGAGATGAGATTATGACATTTTGTCTTCAGACAGAACAACATCTTGCTGTTAGTCATAGATTAATGAATAATTTGTGTTAATCAGGTGTCTTAATGATTAACAGAAGCAGAATGACATGACATAAGGTTATTTGTGTTAATTCTGGTTTTTATTTTGTTGACAGAAAGAAGAATATTTTTTTATCATTAAATCTTACAAACACAATGATATTTTTAATTAAAAGACTGATTAATTTGGAAGTTTTCAATAAATATAAGTTACCTGGAATATGAAGGCTAACTCCCAAAACCCGATTTAGATACTGTGTTAATAATATCCTATTTTATAAGAATATTGCAACTCAAAACATGGCACATGGCATCCATCTTGTGTATCAAATTTTCAAGCCTGAAGTTTTTTCAAAACTTCAGGTGGACATGTGAAGGCCAGAAGGATTCACAGATGGTTACGTGTTCCAAGTAATTGAAAGGAAGCTCTTAATTGTCTATCAATAAATAGTTTGTTATCAGATAAATCTTATGATAGTTCTTGAATGACTAAAGTAAGGTTGTGGAATTTGACAAGGGTGTTCATTATGCAGTCAACAGATAGGTTTGTTATCAGATAAATCCTATAGTATTAGTTCTTGAATGACTGAAGTAAAGTTCAGGTTATGGAATTTGACAAGGGTGTACAGATATTTTTGGGACAAGACAAGTGTATTTGAAAATTCTGTAACAATTGTGGATCATATGAAGGTCGATCTCAATGTGGTTTTTTTTAAGTCGTTGATAAGTTAATAGTGGTGAGGATCCAGAGTTGGTGAAAAAGATGTTGTCACCAGGGCTTTCAAAACATTGAAAAATGTCAAAGACGTGAGAAGGTGCTCTCTGTAAAACAACACTCAGATCTTGGAAGGTTGTTCAGCCCTTTTGACCCACACTGAGGACATCACTTTCTTAGACAGTAAACAACACTAAGATCTTGGAAGGTTGTTCAGCCCTTTTGACCCACACTGAGGACATCACTTTCTCAGACAGCAGTGCAATAGTGTTCCCTATCTTCTTTATATGCAGGTCCCACTTCACATTTCAACTTCCCACAAAGATGTTACTTAAAGTTAGTGGGGTTCAGCCACCCTGATTATAATAAGAAATTTGAAGAACAGCCATTGCATAGGAATAACACATAAACAATAGATTGTATTACTTAATAAACAAATGGAGGTTACATATATAGCATGCAGATCATTGACTCAAGTGGATCTGATTAGCTAAAAATAGTAAACCTAGAAACTCACAGTTACAGTGATAGTTAACCTAGAAACTCACAGTTACAACAGTTGTAAGCATTATCTCTAACACCCTCCCTTAATGCTTACATTACAAATATCACAATCACAAATTACAAAACATAACAAAAGGTTACAACACTAGAACTTTCATTTGTCTGTCTGATCTGGTCTTCCTCAGCACTGAAACTCACTCTGCAATCACCCGGTTTCCGCTCTTTCTTCTCCACACATTCGAGCTACCCACTGACACATTTAAAGTCAAAATGCTTCTGACCATCATTGTAGCACTTGTATACTGGACAATTTGACAACTCGGCTCATCGGGGCTTCCGTGATAAAAGGTGCCAATTATTGATGCATTCTATTAACTTGCCTTCATCTATCGGATTTTTTTCTTTCGGCTATCCTTCAGTATATAGAAGAATAGTTTGGATACTGAATGTCTTCAACATTCCTTTACACAAGGTGACTTCCAATAAAAACATTGTACTTGAAACTGGGGCTACCAACTTGCATCAAGATACAAGTTCTTATTTTTACATAAACACTTACACACAAAACTTTAAACTCACCACGTAAAGGTAACCTGTAATTGTCGATCTTGGAGCACCGAAGTACAACAAGATTCTACAACATATAATAGATTCGTACACATACTCAAACCAGTGATGTGTTCTCTTGGCACCGAAGAACGTCGAGAACCACTAGCTTTAACATATACTACTCTATTCAATGATTGGTTCTTCATTGTATATACAAAATACAAACTTGAACCCCACACTATATGCACAAAAGAAAATTACACACCGCAAATTTGCATATGAAGAAATTAGAACACCAACAGGATCACACAACAACAGATCTTCCATGCCTTTGAATTGTAGTTGGTATTCAATTCGTTGCGATAATGATATTGAGCAGTGGATTGCATTTAGGATCTTGATATTGCGAATATGATTGAATGAGAAGGGCGATTCAACCATGCTGACCAGATCAACGTCTTCATATTGAGAAAAGCAGGGCAACTCATACTGAATTCTGCGGACAGAGAAATGGATTTGAAATGTTACGAATTGAGAAGCAATTTCCCACGGATCTGGATCAAGCGGCAAGATGCGTATGTAGGACAGCTTCAGATCTGTAGCTTGACGTAGTGATAAACCTTTACGCAGCTACAGAAAATGGATCCACTTTCTCTCTCTATGATGGCGACTACGGCTCCTTGAATCTTCGAAACGACAGGTCTTTACCTTGCGCAATGGCTCAAAAAATTTGCAGCTTCTCTTTGGACTGACGTAGGCAGATGAATGATGGCAGGTCTGCCTTTGATTGATTTCCTTCTTTTGTTTTCTTCTTAGGCAGCCCCGCGGGTAAAAAACGCACACACAATACTTTCACCAATTAAAAACACACAGGATAGAGTAATACAAACGGCCGCAAACATAAAACTAAACACTAAATAATATTACAACTCAGGCTCTCACATATTCCTGGGTATTCTCGTGAGGGATTAAGCCCAACCATGCTCTGATACCAAATAAGAAATTGGAAGAGCAGCCATTGCATAGGAATAACACACAAACAATAGATTGTATTACTTAATAAACAAATGGAGGTTACATATATATCATGCAGATCACTGACTCAAGTGGATCTGATTAGCTAAAAATAGTAAACCTAGAAACTCACAGTTACAACAATCATAGTTAACCTAGAAACTCACAGTTACAACAGTTGTAAGCATTATCTCTAACAATTATCACCTGTAGACTTCACCTAGATTTCATATACATGTGAAAGGACTGACCAGTGGGCATCTGGGATGGACTGTTATAGTGTCAACCACACATTTACAATGACGAACTCACGGATGTCATGTAAAAGGACACGCCACCATGAACGCCAGATGTTGAGATCCAAAAATAAATCATGGTCACAAAGAGAATATGCATTTCTATTTGGAGGTTTAGTGAATAAGATCAAAATTATTTATGTAATTTAGAATTCCAATATTGTTTCTAATAATACAAAGAGACATTGTAAGAAATACTGTGTGTTAAAATGTAATCTTTATTATGTAAATGTAATAAATGATATTGAATTTGAGACTATCATTAAAACAAAAAACTGAAAATTGTGTATTAGTGAAATCATATCAAAATTTATATATAGAACAATGAGAGATTGTAATTATAAGTGAAAATAAGTTTTAAGGTGAAAAATAAAGCACAGTGTTTTGATTTGAAATAAAACTATGACCTCCATCCCATAACTTCCATATATAACAAAGTTATTCTCTCTTTGGATTTGAAATAAAACCATAACCTCTATACCATCTAGTTGGTATATAACAAAAGCCTTCATACCTACATTTTGCATTATTACTATTTTTTATTCAAAATGTTTTAATGCTTTGTTATTGTCACTATTTTTTTTTATGTTCATAGCATCTATCAATATAAATCATATCTTAATTACTTCGTCGAAGTCCAAATGTAATAGTAGTGCAATGGCTTCAATTAGCAAAAGTAAATTTAAAATTTAAAAAGAATAAGTATAGAAGGCATCATCATGGAGCATTACATTGGTACAACTTTTGGTAAAAGGTATGATTGCCATCTATTCATAAAAATAGAGAAACAATGAAGGGTCCAAATTTTAGTAAAAGGTGCGATCATAAAAATAGAGAAACATATCAAAATATCAAAGCCATGGAATGGGTCCAACTTTTAGTAAAAGGTACTCAAAGTGACTCAACAGATCAGTTTTGAATAATATGAATTCTTGGTGATTTTTGTAGAGGGAGCTTTTCCTTAGAAGGACCAAGTCTACATCCATCTAGAAGATTTTTTCTTGGTTCGAAACCTGCAAGGTATTATTTTTTTGCATAATTTGTGACAATATTTTTTGCATTTTTTTTGCACAGAAGAATTATGTGCATGGAGTTTTCTTATCTTTGTATTATGTTGCTTCATTCATTTGTGTGTGCAAAGAGGCTTGTGAGATGAACACTTTTTTCTATAGGAAATGTGTCATGATGCCTCTTGTTTGAGTAGATATTATGGTGGTGGTGAAGAGACAAGAGCATAGGATAGCTTATAGTGTTGGTGAAGAGACAAAACCATAGGATAGCTTACAGTGGTGGTGAAGAAGCAAAAATTCATTATTGTCTTTGAGGAATAATTAAGTTTGTTTTCTATATGTGACCAAACTAGTGGATTGCAACATTCTCCTTTGGTTGGTTTTGGTTGTGGTTCCATATTAATGTTCTACAAGGTTTTGAATAAAATGATGGTATTTGCTTGGCATTGTTTACGTGAAGTAAATCATAAAAAAACAATATTTATAGGAAAATTTCTATGTACAAATGATTAAATTAGTTTCATATTTTGATGTCATTCATTCACTTTTCCAAATTAATGCTTAAAATAAGTGGTTTGGATGATGTTGGGTTGGGGTGGGTTAGTGTCATGTTGTTTCTATTTATTTTATTTTTTATTTTATTTTTGTATTTGGCGGAATCGACAATTGGGCAGGCTTGTACTTGTGTGACATGAGGTCGATTCCAACCGCAACCACTATAACCTCTAGGAGGACCCTTGTGGGACCACGACCAATGCACAAGACTTTCTAAGGTTTGAACCAACGACGTCACAAGGAGTGCATTGACAATGCACTCTATCACCAACTAATCTACGCCTCCAAGATAGTGCCATGCTAGTTTGGCTCCTTGAGATTTTTTTATAAAAAACAACAAGTTTTTAATTTATTATGTAGTTTTTCAAAAAAAAGTTGTAGTATGTTGAATCTATTTCGAATCAATTTATTGGAATTCATTAAAAGAATCCAAATACAATATATTTATGGATATATAATTTATAGAGTCATGATCAACCTATAGATTTAAGAAGAATAAGTCTAGGAAATAAACCCTTCCTTGCATACATTGTATGCCTATCCATGCTCAGAGAGAGTCATTTATTTCCAACTTGTTTGTCAGGATAGTTTGGTTTGTGAAATAATTTTTCAATCTTGTCAAAGATAGAATTTCTTGCATGTAGTATGTACTGATGGAAATTCTCCAAATATACATGTGAAAAAAATCCTTACAAATCAGATTTACAAATGAATTTTTGGCTCAATAATGAATAATTCAGTGATGCATGAAAAACCTCATCCACCTAGCTTGCAATGATTTTTTTTAGATGACATGTAGGCATATAATTACAATTTCATGATCATGATGACATGATGAGATTTAAATATGTATATTCAGATCTATCTTAGTCACGTGGATATCATAAACCTAAGTGAGAGCAATGAAGACATAAAGAATCTAGATAACTATTGGGGGGCTTCAATGGTCCAACATATGATATATCATTTTTGGGATTATTCGTGTACATTAAGTCATTAATCTATAGCTCATTTCCCTGAGTATCAATCACAATTGACCAATTTCTCATGATTTGAATAGTCCACTTAGCACTCATTGCAAATAATTTCTCATTGATTTGAATAGTCCTCAGAAATTAGAACATCAATGATGAGCTATCTGGACTATTCTTCTCAATCAAGGAAGAATAATTGTCCTGATTTATGAGCCTGGACCATTCACCTATTTGGGCCATTCCTCTTGCACTAAATAAAGTGCAACCTGGACAGAATGATTCTTCCCTAGAGAATGCCTATCCCTGATTGTTGAATCTGGACCATTCGCCTATCTGGGCCATTCCTCCGGCACTAAATAAAGTGCATCCTGGAGAGAATGAATCTCCCCTAGGGAATGATTGTCCTACACCAACCTCCAAAACAGACCATTCTTCGAAACTACTCACAACTATGAGCTTTGAAAGAATGACTATTCGGTGAGACGGACCAGTCTTCTTGATCACTACTAAGAGTGACCGTCAAGAAGAGAGATTGTCCTAGACCATTCCCTATGTTAACCACAAGGGGAATCGCTGTCTATGGTACATCAACAATCCATCGAACGATTTTCATTACAAAAATGACCGTTCAATCTTGACCATTTTTCGAACTGGAAAACGCCTGTCAGTCAGAAATCTCAAACCACTTTCTGAAATGGAAAGGAACTGCTCATCCTGGACCATTTTTCGAACTGAAAAATGATTGTCCATAAGTCAATAACACATCGGTGCTCCCTCCCAACCTAGGAGTCATCTCTTCCTTTTTCAATAAGGAATTCGTCTCCACGAGCTCCAACTTGAGTACGCAAACTCTTTTATCTTGGACAAAGGCTTTACCAAAATGTTTGCTTATCTGCTCATCTGTGGAGATATATATATTGGAGAACCACTTCTCTTTTTTGGACTTCATCAGGGAGAATGTAATGCTTGATCTCAATGTACTTCGGTCTTTCTGGAACATTGGTTTTCTCTAAAGGCTTCATATAACTTTGATCATTACAGTATATCATAGTTGAATTCATCTCTTTTGTTTCCCGTTGGCTCATAACATCATGGCAAGGCTCAAACTGGAACATATCCATGTGGTACTTCTTTTGTCATCATGAGATCTTTGTCATGGATTCTCAATCCGTCATTCTGGAGTTCTAAGTAACCATTTTGATATAATATAGAAATTTTTCACCACACTTCTACTGTGCATTGGAGGTTCTCTACCAAGTTGTCTTCTTTCATCTGCATACAAGGGTCTCTTTTTGGTATACCTCAAATCCTTAAGGTTTCTCTTCATACGCTCTTTATTCAATTATTTTGGAGAATAGTCTTTGCATTCATCTGATGTAAGCTCCAACCCATGGATATTACGGACGATATAATGGCTCATGTAGAGGTATGTCTGGTTTACTTGGAACAAACAATCATCATAGTCTTCTCCCTCCATTTGGGAGAACTTCTATTTCTGGATCCCACAATGCTTTCATTCATAAGTCTTCCATACATTGTTCTTCATCACAACTTTCAGTTCCTCTACTTGATTGCTTTTAGTGAGTTCATATCAAGTTGATAGTCTTGTGATTCTTGATACAGTGATTGGTTTTTCTGTCTTTTCTTTATCTCTTGGAATCTTCATGTTCTTCCTCATGTTATTCTTTCGCTTTTGAGTTCATGGAGTTTTCTTTAGATTCCATGCCCTGAATATTTCACCTTCTTCCTTTCATCATAGGATCATGGATGTGGATGGACAACTAGGGATACTTTTGAGGCTTCTTTTTTCTGGAGAAGACTTCTTCTAAAGTCAAACTGAGCATGTACTACTTTTCATGGCTGCTACCATGGATATATACTTCATCATCTTCAATGGATCATATTATTTAGGATTAGCTCCCTCCTAATCCTTTCTTTATGCATGAATGCATGCTCATCTTTTGGAATTCTGTAATCAGCTCCCTCCAACTAATAGAGCCCACACTTCCATCTGCATCATTATTGCCTTCTGCAAACTGTCATAAGGCCTTTTCCAATTTCCTCTTGATTGCTAACTTCTTTCTGTTTTTACTTCTTCTAGATTTCTTCAAGTAGTTGTTACTTATGTAATGGCTTCCACATGAATTGTTACTAGGGGTTGTTGATGTACTTCATCCTTGCCCAACATGTATTCATTGTGATAACAATCCTTATCTTGTTTTTCTTCCATAGGTACAGTTTCTCTTCTAAGAAATAGATATGCAAGATATGTACATAAAACATGGTATGTATAAGAACTATGAAGAGTGTTGTTTACCTTGTCTTAGAAGAAGAAGTATGTTTCATCCTGCTTAATCTTCTGTGAATGTTACTTTTCTTCGGAAACTGATGCTTCGTGTGTCTCCTTCCTTTTCTTTAGCTTGGGACAATGATTCTTGTAGTGACCATACTTTTGACAGTTGAAGCATTGTATTTCTGACATATCTTTCTCTTGACTTGGCTTCTTCCTTGAACCAAACTTCCTTTTGTTCTTGAAATTCTTGAATCTTGTTGTGAAGGCTTGATCATATTGCTTATTTCAAGGTTTCTCTTTTGCACTAATCATTGATTCTTCTTGTGCACAACAAGTCCAAAGTTCTTCAAATGTAGCATACTCCTTCCTTCTGTTCATTCTTGTGGAAAATGCATCCCATGTCTTGGGAAGACCGTTGAGTACTATATTTACCAGTTCCTTCTCTGAAATGATTTCTTCAATAGCTTGTAGTTGATCTCTTAACTGAGAGATCCTCATAAAGTATGATGTTATGTTGTCATCATCATTCATCTTCTTGTCACAAAGCTCATTCTTCAGACTCATTACTTGTCTAATGTTTCTAACTGAGAAGAGGTTTGTTAGGGCATCATACATTTTCTTAGATGAGTCAAGATGGGAGATGAAGGGTATCAAGTGGCCTTTTATAGAGTCCATTATGATACTCATGGCATTGATGTCATTGTGTTTGAACTTCTCCATAACTGCAACATTTTTCGGTTTCTTCTCTTTTCCTTCTTCAAACTCTGGTTCCACAATATTTCCT
Organism: Picea abies; assembly: GCA_900067695.1. Taxonomy (NCBI): domain Eukaryota; kingdom Viridiplantae; phylum Streptophyta; class Pinopsida; order Pinales; family Pinaceae; genus Picea; species Picea abies. Next base: position 5,161 of record CBVK0100670962.1, on the reverse strand, counting down.
TTCACAATATCCAACACTTTGTTCTTGGCAAGGATGAGATCAATCCTTGTCTTCCATGCTTTGAAGTTAGAAGCCCCTTCTAACTTGTTTTCTAACTTCATAGAGTAAGTCATGTCTTCTTTGACTTGGTCAACCTTAGATTTGACCAAAAACTCAAACTTGACATCTTAGCTTGCTGAGAGTACCAGGAGGTGCGCTAGGCTAGGGTGCACTAGTCTATCCAGAAATTAGGTCAAGCCCTTCACTTAAGGTGCCTCAACGAGAGGGTTAGGGTTTCTGCAACTGCACCTGCTAGTAACCCTAGTGGCAGTGCTTTAGTAACTACTCCTGCTAGAAATCCTAGCGAAAGTTCTTCAACGAGCTTAGTATCCTAATGACTATGCTCCCTTCCAACGGTTAGACTGAATGAAGGAGGTGTGGGCCCATAAATTGTTAGAATATGATGGATGTGATTGTTTAACCCTAGAAAATATCACTATTGTATTGTTACAATATGATGGATGTGCTCGTTTATCCATAGACAATATCACTATTGTCACCCAACCATAGGCCGAAGCCACCCCCGAGCACCTTAACCTTGACAGAGAATCATTCCGGAAGCAAACCCTAGGATAGATAGCCAAACAAAGGGTGGCACACATTTATCCAAGGATAGCGCACCAAGCAAGAGCCGATCAGAGAGTCCAAACCATAACCAAGAGATAGTCGAAGCCAAAACCGAAATCTTCTAGCAGCAACAACTGCAACGACAACTCTCATCCAAACTTGCGCACAAACTGGCCAACTGTAGTGCGCACAAGTGTTGCTTCTGCAGTTCTGAGAATGCCTGCCAGAATGAAGATTGGCCTCCTATATTTATACTAAATATGACAAACTGCCAGGGTCGACTTCTCATTCTGGGTGCCTATTTACTTAGTATATAATATTTCCTTTAGCCGACTTCTTTTCTTGGAGGCTAATAACCTAATACAAGTTATCCTCTTGAGCCGACTTGTCTTCTAGGGTTATTAGCCAACTAATTAGGGTTTCTTCTTGCTTCCCAGAATATTTTATTCTCGTCAGGTTTACACGTGGAGGTAAATACCTCCCGCAGCTACCATAATATCAACACTTAGAACAACCATTGCCAACATACCAATCACTTTTCTGATGTTGGGCTTGTAGAGCAAGCGAGCATTCTTCAGTGTTGATTTGATATTGCTTTCTTCTCCATATATTTTGTGGTCCCTATATGTGGTTGTTGATATTCTTCTTTGGCTCCCTTGGAGGAACAATCAATCTGCAATCTTTGGCCATGTGTCCAAAATTGTTGCATTTGTGGCATTCTACTTCGTTACTCAATGAATCAAAATTGTTGTAGGTTCTACTGTATGATTCATGAGACCTTATGGGATAGCGATTATTTGAGTATCCTTAATAGTTGTTGTTGTTCTTGGCATATGCTTTACAATTTATAGCTTTGTTCCCAAAATTGTTATAATAATAACATAAACCAAGAAAAATAGTTTAGTACCTTGATGTGGAGGATATTTTGAATGGTGTTGCTCTTTTGAAGTCTTCTTCTTCTTGGAGTTTTTCTTTTGTCGGTTGTTGATTCTGAATTCAAAATCTTCTAGGAGGTGTTGTTCCTCTGTGATTTTGTTCTTGGGTTCTTCTTGGACCTCTGACATTTTCTGCATAGCTTCTTTGTTTTGTTTCTCATTCTATTGTCTTAGAGCTCAAACCTTTCTTAGTTTGCATTTGATTGTATCCTAGCTCGGACCTGTCATAGTATGGCCTTTGACTGCTGATGATTTCATCTAGTATTTTGGTGTTATTCTGTTGCATATCCCTTTTCTAAAGATCTTTCCTTAGTGAGACAATTTATGCTTCCATGCTTTCAATCCTTTTCTCCCTTTCTTCTAACTTAATTCTGAGTGCTTATTTAATCATTTTTTCTTCTTCTATATGGACCTTTATGTTTGTGATCATTTGTTCAACTTCTTTAGAGTTGGAATTGTGATCTTTGTTCTTTGTCTTTAATTCTTCCTTGAGTGACGTGTTTTCCTTTCTTTCTTTTCTCAGTTCTTCTAAGGCACTGATTAGTGATGCTCTGAGATCAACTTCTTCTTCTTCTTCTTCTTCATCATCTATTTCCATGAATATTGCTTTATCTGAGTAGAATTTTTTCGTGAGGAATTTGTTTTTGTTTCTTCTCTTGTCTCCCTTTTGATATTTCTTTCCTTTCTTAGGAGCTTCTTCTTAATCACTATCTTTATTCTTATGAGGACATTTAGAAGAAAAATGACCAATACCACCACAATTAAAACATTTTAATGGAATCATACCTTTGTACTTGTTGATTCCTCTTTTTAGTTTCCTTACAGAGTTTTCCATTTCTTCATCTTCATCTGACTCGTCGCTGCAACTGCAATATGGTTTTGACTCTTGCATTTTCTTCTTCTTTGTCTTCTTGGATGCCTTAAATGTCACTTCCTTCATGACTGAATTATTCTATTATGTTTGCATCTCATAGGTTGTAAATATTCCATGTAGCTAGTCCATGCTTAACGTATCAAGATCTTCTCTTTCTTCTAGAATTGATATGTTGGCATCAGATCTCATTGGAAGAGTCCTTAATACCTTCTGAACAACCACAAATTCTTCAATTGTTTATCCCAATCCTTTAATAGCATTCACAATTTCATCAACCTACAGAAAGTAGGCTGCAATATTTTCATCTTCCTTCATTTTCAGTTGTTCAAATTGACCTCTATAAGTTTGAAGCTTGGCACCTTTGACTTTGGCATCTCCTTTGTAGAGATTCTGAATTTTGTCCCAAATATCCTTTGGAGAGTCACAATGCATAACTTTGACATATAATGACCTTTGCAAGCCATTCAAAATAGCATTTGTGGTCTTCGAATTATCTTCTTCAAGTTTCTTTCCATCCTTGTCTGTTGGGGGAGTGGAAGGTGATTTGTATCCATTTACTATTGTTTTCCAGACATCAAATCCCTGTGTTTGTATAAATGTTTTCATCCTTCTACTCCAGAAAGCATAGTCTCGACCATCAAAATTTGGCGTTCCATTATTAGTGCTTTCCATGATCTCCTTCAAGTGGTTAAATTGTTTCTTGAAGGACCTTCTCTGATACCAATTGTTGGAATATTGTGAAAGGGGGGGGATGAATCAGTATGAGCACTAATACCACTTTTAACCACAATATATTATCTTCAACTTTATCAATAGTTTATCATTTGTATTCAATATATCATCAGTAGTATAAATCAATAGTGCATAATAAACAATGACATGAACATAGTACACCAGAATTTACGTGGAAACCCAAATGGAAGAAAACCATAAAATGTTTTTCTTGTATATCAAACAATACATTCATGGGAAGCACCAACTTCCTAATTATCTAGCAACAACTGGAAGGAGGCCACGACTGTGATGTCCCGTCCCCAAGAGTAGGCCAGCAGGGAGTGACTTAGTAGTCTATATGTTCCCATAGACTATAGTCAGGCACAAACAAGGAACCAGATGGAGAAATAAGGAGGAATTAAGGCTAAACGATAAATTAAGCCAAAATACTTAGGAAAAGTCACTTAATCCTAAGTCAACGGAGAATTAGAATGAAAAGGTGCTAAGGGGGCGACTTAATTGACAATTAAATCACTTAGGAGGGAAGGTGCCTAGGTTAAGTGATGTCAACGAAGAATTAGGTCGGGAAAGATATAAAGAGAGGAATTTGACCTAATTCCTCATTATGCATTGTTATGATTTGATGTTGAGTCTTCCGAGAGGAGGAGGAGAGCCGACCTTACTGTTTTGTGGATTTCTGGAGGAAACCACCACCATTGATCAGTTTCGGTGTTGAGAGACACACCCTAGCCCATCGGAGATACCATCCAGGTATTTCACCGTTCTTTTCAGGAGATATTATTGTGGAGGGCGTAGCTCAGCCAAGGAGGGCGCAAGTCATTTTGGAGATTCAGAGATCTGCAGTAGACCGTGGTCCTGATTGCAGATTCATTCCGACCCAGTAGAGATCCAGCCAGGGCGCTTCTATTGAGACCTTCATCATTAGATTTCGATGGTGGAATCTTGCAGATCGACCCATACAACCATTTTGGGCGTAGTCATCCCGGACAGACGTTTGGCATTGCATGCAGGGGTTTCTTATCAGATCCGGCCAAACGCTTCCGACCCATTTCATCATTGGACAAGGCGATAATTTTGAGCTATATAGCAGCAGATTCCGACGGTGGAATCCTTTGGGGCACATTCAGTTCCCAAGGAGGGGTGCAAACCCCCCAGGGGTCCAGATCTAGTGCCGTAGAGGTCCGATCCGAGTTCCGTCAGACATTATTTCTAGTGTAGAGGTCAGGGCGCATTGATTGGAGTAGTTTCGAGTTCATTCTGACGGTGGATTCTTTAGATCGAGTTTTCAAGCTGGTAGCGGTTACTGTACTTCTCCGGGATCACTCATTTTTGCCTATCTATCCGTGCATGCAGCAGATCTGTTGTCTTCTTGTGGTCACGGGTATTTCTTTGTTATTTGATTGTATTCCAGTACAGATCCATGAGATCTGACTGACGTCTAGACTCTATATTTCAGTAGGCGATTTGTATTCCCATGCATGCACTATTATTATTCATGATATTGAGAAGTTGACATTCTATACTATTGCATGCGTCTTTTTATGATTGTTAAACCTTCATTATGCAACATGCACCTGAAATAAACGACATGCAACCATAATAACCAACATGCAAACACTATAACCGAAGAACATCTCAATCACCCAGCTAAAACGCATCCAGAAACCCCCAGTGTATCAGATCTACACGCCAGAGCAGTAGAACAGTAACAAATATCTTGATCAGTCGGATTAGGGATATTTCAACGACCCCTTATTTATAGGCTCCAACCTGCAGGAAGCTACAACTCCCTGAATTCTCTGGCTCCAACTAGAAGGAGGCTACAACCCCTTGATTCTCAGGCTCCAACCCTTTGATTCTCAGGCTCCAACCTGAAGGAAGCTCCAAATCTTTTAGCTCTCCGACACCAACCAGAAGGAGGATACAACCCCCTTTCTTTGCCCTGTCCCGCCTGTTGAAATAATGTAACTGCGAAAAACATTCTTATTATTATTGGATTAAATCCCCATTG
>CBVK0100670961.1:0-15767 GCA_900067695.1 Picea abies | reverse complement strand
AAAATTGCTAGAAAGTTGTTTTGAGCCAGCTGGAAAAGGTGGGTGGCCACTGATATCCACTTGGATCAATCCTCCCTCCTTCAGAAGAAATGGTCTCCATTGCATTGAGTTCCCCCATCAAATGAGGAAATTTCTATTGAATTTGGCCCCGGGTGAGCCACTTGCCTTGGTGCAAGAGCTGCCCTGCTTTGACGACTTGATAAAGATGGATCCTTTGTTGTCAATTTCCCTTGATCTGTGTGTCCACAATATGATCATTGGATTCTTGTTGTATGCAGTCGGGGTTGAGCTCTGTTGGTATCAGTTGTTCTGCTACGTTTGAGGTGTCCAATAATGGTGGGAAATAAGGGCTGAACCGCTCTTCCGATCTCACAGCTGCCCTGCTTTGACGACTTGATAAAGATGGATCCTTTGTTGTCAATTTCCCTTGATCTGTGTGTCCACAATATGATCATTGGATTCTTGTTGTATGCAGTCGGGGTTGAGCTCTGTTGGTATCAGTTGTTCTGCTACGTTTGAGGTGTCCAATAATGGTGGGAAATAAGGTCGAAGGAGGTCCACATTGAACACTGGGTGCAGGCCAAGGAAAGGAGGAATGTTGAGCTCGGGTGCAGGCCAAGGAAAGGAGGAATGTTGAGCTCAAAAGAATTGTCCCCCATGGCCTTGGTGATAGTGTACGACCCATAACAAAGTGGACGAAGCTTCCGATGGGGTCCTGTAAGGCGTTCTTTCTGCAAGTGCAACCAAACTTTGTCGCCCACCTGAAACTTATGTGGCACCCGATGTTGATCATGGCGTTGTTTGTATTTTTCACTAGACTTCTGTAGGATATCCCAAACTTGTTGGCAGATGTGTTGGATCCGTTCAATGAACCAAGAGGCTTTGTCAGCTTTAGTTGGAGCAGGAGATGATTCGATCAAGGTGACCGCAAGGGGAAGTGCAACATCTATGGGACCCAATGGTTGGAATCCCAACCCCACCTGAAAGGGGTTGTGGCTAGTTGAGCTATGTAGGGCTCGGTTGTAGCTATGTTGGACATAGGGAAGGCTCTCATCCCATGTGCAGGGGTTCTTTGATTTATACATGCGAAGGATATGCACAATCATTTGATTTACAACCTCAGTTTGGCCATCTATTTGGGGGTGGAAGGTCGTGGATTTGGTGAGCTTGGTGTCCAGCAATGACTAAAGGCTCGACCAGAATGTGCTAAGAAATCAACTATCCCAACCTGATACAATGGTTTGTGGGATTCCAAAATGTACCCAGACTCATTCAAAGAAGAGCTTAGTAGTGGCCTCTACTGTGATGCTCTTCTTGCAGGCAACCAAAATCGCCATCTTAGAAAAGCGATCAACAACCACAAAAACACAGTCATTTCCCCGCTTGGTGGATGGGAGGCCCGACATGTAGTCCATTGATATGGATTTCCATGGCCTGTCAGGAGTAGGAAGAGGGGTGTATAGGCCATGTTTCTTAGTGGTCAGTTTGGCAATAACATAGGCAGTGCAGGACCTAATATACTTGTTGACCTCCTGTCAAAGTTTCGACCAGTAGAAATGTTTAGCATCACCATTGTCTTTTCGACACTAAAGTGTCATGCTACCCGACTATAGTGGGCTTCCCAGATCATCTTCGCTCGCTCACTTGATGGAACACAGATATGGTCCAAACGACACAACAACCCATCCTAAAGATGGAAATTATTGACAACTGCGTTTTCACCCAACATTTGGTAGGTGGTGGCGAAGTCAGGGTCTGTCTCATAGAGTTGGGGCCATCCAGAGGTCTCATGGCCACAAGAGTCTAGCACCATGGTGAGTGCCACGACTGGTGGTCTGCTGAGGCAATCATCGATGCAATTGGTGCTTCCTGTTTTATACTTGATGTTGAGGTGGAATTGAGTATGTGGACCACTTTTGATGGCGGTCATTCTGCAATTTTCCCTGTGTTTGCATGAACTGCAGTGGCTTATGATCAGTGTGGATGATTGTCTCCTTCCCAAGAATGTAATGTCTCCACTAGCGACAGGCTTGCACAATGGAGTACATTTATTTTTCATAAGTAGGGTACTTACAAACAGTACCTGACAGTGTCTCACTATGATAGGCCACGGGGTGGCCATGTTGAGTGAGAACGGTGCCCACAACATAGTCTGAAGCATATGTCTCAATCTCAAAGGGATGTTGCAGGTCTGGTAGTGAAAGTACTAGGGCTGAGCACAAGCATTGCTTCAAATCATTGAATGCTTGGTGTTGGGACCAACCCCATGCAAATTTTGCTTTGCCACCACCCCTGTTTATTTGGCTGAGGGCCCATGCAATATGGGAGAATCCCAACATGAACCTGCAGTAGAAATTGGCAAAGCCCAATAAGCTTCAAATCTCAGTGACTGTGGTTGGGGCTTTCTAGTCACAGATGACTTGGATCTTGGTTGGATTCACATGTACGCCATGTTGATCAATGATGTAGCCTAGGTAATGGACCATGTCCATGATGAAGGAGCATTTTTCCAAGTTGGCGTATAGCTTGTGCTACCACAGGGTGTGTAGAACCTGTTGAATATGTTGCAAGTGTTTGGCCCAAGTCTTGCTGTAAATTAGAATTTCATCCAGATACACCACTACAAAAGTATTGGTGAATGGTTGCAGGATATCGTCCATCATACTCATGAAAGTGGTTGGAGCATTTTTCAAACCAAAGGGCATGACCAACCATTCAAAAAGGCCTTCCTTTGACTTGAAGGCGGTCTTCCATACATCTGTCTGTTCTATCAAGATCTAGTGGTAGCCAGAATTCAGATCAATCTTATTGAAGTATTTGGTCCCCGTAAGTTGATCAAGGAGGTCGTTGATTCAAGGAATCGGGTACCAATTTCTAACTGTGATTTTATTTAGATCCCGATAATCAATACAGAGTCACCAGGTTCCATCTTTCTTCTGTACCAGCGTGATTAGGCTCCTGCAAGGTGATGAGCTAGGACAGATGTGCCCCTTGTGGAGCAGTTCTTGGATCTGTCGCTTGATCTCTTCATTCTCTAACAAAGAGCGACGATAAACTGGCCCATTGGGCAGTGGTGAGCCAAGGGTTAGATCAATGGGGTGCTTGACTTGGTAGTGCAGAGGTACCCCTGTAGGTGAGGAGAAGATATCCAAGTATTCTTCTACAACCTTATCTACATGCTTCTGCTGTGTGGAGAGGTCAGCCGCAGAGACCCTATATGTGGTTTTGATCTTTCGCTTATTCTAAGAGAGAATCAAGAAGAAGACAAACTTCCCCATCTGAGAGATGACCTTCCTGCATTGCTTAGTAGAGATCAAGGAAATATCACTATGTGGGACTGCCTCGGGTATCCTGTACAATTTCCTATTCAAAGTAATAATAACACTACGAGGCCTAGACTCATATACAGCATGGCGTTTCCATAAATAAGGTTGGCCCGAAAGAACATCACAAACTTCAAGAGGAGCAATGTCACACAATACCTCATCTTTGAAGGGGTTGATGTCGTACGACAGTCGACACTATTCGCTGACACGGAGATCACTTCCTTGGCAGAGCCATCCAATGGTGTAGGGTTGTGGGTGCGACGTTGTTGGCAGGGCTAGCCGCTTGACAAACTCTATTGAGATGAGGTTCTTCTGGCTACCACTATCAAGGATGAAGTGCAGTGATTTTCCTTTTACCCACATCTGTGAATGGAAGAGGCTCTCTCCTTCTTCTGGCTCATCTGGTTCACCAAGCTAGAGCTTGGTGGTAGCAACGGTGGCACTAGGTTCCATGTTAATGATCCATATTCCCCTTTCTAGTTCTGGCTCAGAGTCAGAATCCGCATCTGATTCAGAGGCTTTCACTTCGGCCAACAGCGACTACTTTGAGCGACAGTCAGCAGTGTTATGCCAAGGGCTCTTATGGAAGTCGCACCACTTCCCGGTGTCTTTCTTTGTCTTTCTGGTGTCCTTCTTTGCTTGCGGCTTGGACTGGTTGTCTTGATACTGTCCATATTTGCTCTGTCCTTTATTCTGTGGGTTTGGGCTGCCCTTTCCTGGCTTTTGTTGTGAGGGGTTCCCAAGCCCAAATAGTCGTGTCTTTTGTTTGAGCTTCTGCTCGATTTTGACGGCATATCTGTAGGCCGCACCCAAGGATGAGATGTCCAGAAATTCCATTTCGGTCTGGATGTATCTATGCAAAGCACCACGATACTTGAGCACCAGATGTCACTCTGAATCTTTGATACCTAGCTTGGTGCGCAAGGTATGGAAGATATTTGTGAAATCTAGCACTGTTTGGTCTCTTTCTTGCCGTAGTGTGGTCCATTTGGTATACAGGTCATGATAACTTCCGATTGGGTAGTATTGTTCCTTAATAGCATCCCTGAAGGATTCCCAGGTGGTCGTGACTGAAAATAATGAGGGTTCCTCTGTCTCCTTTTGCTCACATAATGTTTCCCACCAATCTTTGACATGGGGAATGGCTTTGAGGAGTGCAAAAGTAATATTTTCTCTATTCGAAAAGTTATGGAAAGAAAAATACCCTTCTAGTAGACTCAACCACTTGTCTACAACATCTACGTCTATCTGACCTTCAAATATAGGAATATTGAAGTTTATTTATACCTTGAAGGGGACGGTGCCTCTGTTTGAAGAAGATGCGTCACCTGTTGGTAGCCACCAAAGGATTTGTGTGAAACTATCGATCATCTCGTTCCTCTGTTGCGTGAGGGATTCCTCAATCAATAGTTTGAAAGGATCTCTTGTCCCATCATATTTCTTTTCTCCTACCATGAGAGGTCGCTCGGGCATGCGAGAGTTTTTGTCCTCAAGAGAAACAAGCTCGAGACCCAAGTCTTTGTACTCTGACCTCGTTGGGGACATGCATTAAGATGACAAGGAGAAGACCGCTCTGATACCAATGATACAAATTTTATGAGTAGAACGAAATGAATACATATTATTAATAGGTGCTTAACACAAAATAACAGAGATACAGTAAAACTAGTTTTCTATTCAATAAAGAAATAAGATGCAAACTGTAAAATGCAGCGGAAACAAGCTTGCTAGAATGGTGGTGACTTATCTCTGAGAAGAGATGTGAAGGTTGTGCTCATTCGCAAGAAGATTATTACAATGAGGCTCTGAAGGCCTTTTTACAATAAACAAGAATGCCAAAAAAAACCTAGACATCCAAAAACCTAACCCTAGGAGATGAAGCGCCAAAAGTCATGTGGGCCCCGTTTGGGTAAGTCAGTACATCAACTTCCCGAGGTCGTAACTTTTGCATACGATCTTCATTTTAGGCCTATGATAGCCCATTGGAAAGATCTATTCGAGGACTACAACATTTGCACAAAATTTCATAATGAATGATGAAATTTTTCGACTGCAACATACCCCACAAAACATCGTTTAGGGCCTCAAAATGGCTCCGAAAATTCAGGACCTAAAAAACTACTAAAAATAGTAAATTATCAAAATTGCTATAAAGATGTTTTGAGCCAGCTGGAAAAGGTGGGTGGCCAACGATATCCACCTAGATCAGAGCATATGCCCTCGAAAATTTAAACATCATCCATGGGATGTCTAGGATATTCTTCCCAAGCATAGAATAATAATTATCCCTGATTGTTGAACCTGGACCATTCAACCTAACTGGGCCATTCTTCCAACAGGATTCACAGTGCAACCTGGAGAGAATGAATCATCCCTATGGAATGATTGTTTGGACCATTTCTTATGGAAATGATTGTCCTACACCAACCTCCTACATCGGACCATTCTTTGAAACTTTTCACAACTGTGAAATTTGAAAAAATGACTACCCTGAGAGGTGGACCATTCTGCTTGACCACTTCTCAGAGTGACTTCCAAGGAGAATGGTTGTCCTATACCATTCCCCCACACTAGCCACAACGTGAATCATTGTCTATGGTACATCAACAATCTATCGGACCATTTTATTTACGAAAATGATTGTCTATCTAAAATCTTGGACCACTTTTCGACCTAGAAAGTGACTTCCCATCTTGGACCATTTTACAAACTGGAAAATGAATGCCCATATATCAATAATATATATGTGCTCCCTCCTAACCTGGGAGAACCATTTCTCCCCTCTGGACTATAGTACTTGATCTCAATGTGCTTCGACCTATCATGGAACACCGGGTTCTCTAAGAGCTTCACACAACTATGGTTATCAAAATATATCATAGTCGAATCCAACACCTAATCAAACAATCCATAAACTAGCTTATGGAGCCACACTGTTTTCGTACAAGCATCACAAGTTGCAATATACTTTGCATTTGTAGTGTTGAATGAAACAAAAAAAAATTTCCTGCTATCCCATGATATTATATAATATCCCATACTGAAACACATGGAAGAAGTACTATTTTTTTCATCTTCACTCCCTACCCAATCTAAATCAATAAATCCATGTAAATGTACATCATTGTTTGAGGCATATATCAAACCATAAGTTATCGTCCCACGAAGATATATTAAGATATTCTTTGCATTTATCCAATGCTTATGTATGGGTTCCACCTGGAACTGGCTCAACATGTTCACAGAAAAAAAAATGTTTGACCTAGTATTTACCAAATATATCAATGAGCCAATCAGGTACAAGGCCGAGTCTACTGGATCAAAATCGGAGTCTCTCGACTTCCTCAAATCTTTTACCATGGGAGTTTCTGTGGATTCGCAATCCATCATCCCAAACTTCTAAAGAATATTTACAACATACTTTCATTGCCATAAGAATATTTCACCACTCTTATGCTATACTTCTAGTCATGAGACCAAGATCCTTCATATCAAATTCTGAGGCTAGCTCTTTCTTAATATTGAATAGTGTGAGTCTCTACACGAAGATCTTAGAGCTTGCTTGAGTCCATACAAGATATTCTTTAATATGAATACATGGGTTTCTCTCTGGTGTACCTAAAAACCTTGAGGCTTCTCTATATATACCTCTTCCTCAATTACTCTATTGAGAAAGACGATCTTTTCATTCATTTGATGTCAACTCCAACCCATGGATGCTACAAGAAACATAGAGGTACATCTAGAAACTAGAGAAAAACATCTCATCATAGTCTTCTCCCTCATGCTAGGAAAACCCTCTGGCCATGAATCTTTCCTTGTATTTATCGATACTTTATAGACTTTCCTTCAGGTCTAGGAACAATTTCCCATACGTCGTGATGGATTGATATGTTGGTTGTGGAGCCTGATTATCTTCCTGATTCAGAGTTCTTTGTTTTCATCCGCGTCTATACCCCATGAAGACTTTACACCCTGGAAGAATGTACACTCCTCCACGCGGGATAGTGCAGGCGGGTTATCCCCCCCTATGGGGTCCGAGGGAAAGAGGGCCCCTAGCAGAGGTTTGGAGGCAAATCCCCTGAAGGAAAAATTGCCTTGTAAATGTATATTTTAATTTCATAGTAAAACTGGACCATTCATTATAAGGTCGCATATCTGACAGTAGAATTTATGTTAGGGTTTTTTTTCCATAGAAGGAAACCCTCGTTTATGAGGGAAATGTATTACGTCTATGTATGATTGCGAATATTGTATTATGAGTGAGGAGACTGTGAGAGAAATAAGAGGAAGTTACAATGGGTTTGATGTAGGTTGTATCCCTTCATTTGTTGGATAATAATAAAGGAACGACCTAACAATTTCTCTGGTGAACGTAGCCCACACTAGGTGAACCACATATATATGTTTCTTTATTGTATTGTGTATCTTTTGTGTTTTATTTCCGCATTTGTTTTATTTATTTCTCTGTGATCCTATTTTTCTAACGTGACATTCTTCCATGATAACTTCCTTCCATTCTTTCTTCTTGATTGACAGCCAAAGATCCTCAAGTGTTCAACACTTGGCTTCTTTTCCAGAGAAATCTTCTTCTAGAGTCATGTTTTTCAATATACAATGAGGACTTTTATTTTGAACATATATGGCTACCATAACTGCTTCTCCCCATAGAAACATGGATAGATTCTATTCATTCATCATTTCCTTAGAAAATTCTTCAATGGAGTGATTCTTTCTTTCTACCACACCATTCTGAGGGACAATTAGCTCCCTCCTAATCTCAACTGCTTTACAAAAATGAAACAAGCTTCTTGGAGGTGTAATCTCCTCCATTATCAAACCTCAAGATCTTTATCTTTCGCTTAGAAATTGATTCACACACATCTGAGTGAATTATGTCTAAAACTCATATTTACTTTCCACGCTTCCATTAGAATTGGTACTTAGTGAGATCACCTGCCTCACCACTTGATGGAGTCATCTGCTCCATGTTTGCAAACGTCAATGTAGCTCCTTCTTAGATCTATCGCCTGTGACCTTCCCGAAAAAAGAACAACAAGAGAAAAAAATATTTCCAATATCATTTTCATAAGAACATATCTATGGTAACAAGATGGTAGTCATCATAGAGTTACCAAGGAGACTTTCTCGAGAGAAAACAAGAAATATCTCTCTAGAGGAGATGTTAGTTCATCTTGCAAACAAGTACAATAAGCATCTATATCAATGGTATTCATATGCAGTCAAGTATTCATTGCACCTAGCAATAATAGAACATTTCAAAGATTGATTTCACAATGTGTAATGTAGCAACTATCACCCTTGATATATGCAAATTGGAAGCTTAACAATTTAATCAAACCTGGAACGTAAAGCCTCAACTGCTATGGAGGGTGTGCTTGTTCCTATGAATGCACCAAATCCAATATTACAGCTTGGACAAGGTCTCTATTACTTTCCCTGCAAACACACTCATCTTTTGCTAGATGATATAACATGGATAGCATATACAAGTGCATACCTTTGTAATCTTGTAGCATCGTCCAACTTGTCTTCCAATCTAAAACTAGATACCATATTGACATGAATAGATTAGAAATTGAATCAGAAGATTCAATAATTAGAACAAGCTCTAAATTCTAAAATTTCAACTTTGACCACAAAATCAATTTGACCAAAAGTCAACCTTTGACTTTGAATTTGACCATTCAACATTTGAATTTGCCCAATCAAACTTTGACTTTGAACAAAAATTCAAACCTAAATTTTTTTCTAGCTGAGGGTACCAAGAGGTGCACTAGGCTAGGGTGCACTAGGATGTAAAGGAAATATGTCAAACACTTCACCAAAAGTGCCTGAACACAAGGGTTAGGGTTTTTGTTTCCACTACAAAAACCTAACTACAACTACAACTGCAATTTGGTGCTACAACGAGCTTGTCAAATAAATTCCCAATATACCTTCCAGTGGTTATACTATGTGAATATAGTGTGGGCCCACAACCTATTAAAATATTCGATGTTCTCATTTTTCCATAGACAATATCTCAATATTGCCACCCAACCATAGGCACGCAGCCACCCCCAAGCACCATAACCTTGACAGATAGAATGATTATGGAAGTAGTACCAGACACAAAACATAACCAAGAGATAGTTTATTTCTCTCTCTTCAAGAATAGCGCACCGAATAGAAAGTACACAAACAAGAAACCAAGACCAAAAACCCAGTTCCAGTAGTTGTAGTTGAACTCCTTCTCCAAAATTGTGCACCACTTGACTTGTGTGAGCTATGAGAGAGTGAATGACCAAATGAGCTCAAGCACCCTCTATTTATAGTGCTCTTTGTCACATGTCGAGGCATACTTCTTACTTTAGAGGCTAATACTTAAATATTAATTCTTTTATTGAGCTGACATGTCTTCTACGGTTTGTAGACATCTGTTTAGGGTTTCTCTAGCTTTCACAAACACTCTAATCTAGTCGAAGGTTATACATGGAGATTAATACCTCCCGTAGATACCGTAACATCAACACTCCCTCCTAGCTAGGGTGGTATTTAATGGTAATGGCCTTGGGCACAAACAGAACATTTTGCTGGTAGCATCATCATAGCCACACAAGCCATCTCATGATCACGTAGATCAACTCATGAGCAACATCACCACTATCAGTATCATATGATAGCATCAACTGCATCATCTCTCAAGGCCATACTCCATCTAAGTAATCCGGCAAGATGTTGAATAAGTCACTTAACTCAACAAAGTGATACAAGGACCATTCTTCTATTCCGAACATACGTCTTAAAATAATAGATTTCCTAACATATGATGAAATACATGCCATGGGCTACAGAGACCATTCCTATAGGAATTTTAGTCTCATATTGTTTTCTAATCGGGTAATATGTACTATAGAGATCAATCTCTACCCATATACCTTAGAAAATATTGGTCTCGTATCAACCACCCTAATTGGGACATCATGTCCTTAGGGGGCGGACTATTCAACCTGATCAGGCCAATAACTGTGCCTTAGGAGGATATCGGTCATGAACCATTTTCCTAATCGGGCCACAATCTATGCCTTAAGAAAATACCATTCCATGATACGCCAACAATCTGTCAACCTGGACCATTCTCCACATGGAGAATGTCTATCCACCAACACACTGACTATCCATCTAGTTGGAAATCATCTCCAACACTAATGGTTGTCTCCATGGAAATCATATAATAGCATACAAATGCTACAGTGCCATCCAATAGAACACAATTGTATCTATCCACAGTAGTACACAAATACTACCCAATGGTACACAACCACTCCTAGTAGCACACAACTACTAACCAATGACACACCGTCACTACCAATGGAGCAAATCCACCATCGTAGAATACAATTACTATCTAGAGACATACAGTCTCCGCAACAATAAAGTCATATCATCCGATATCATCCTTCATCAACAATGTCATGATACAAATTGAGTCATCTAGGCCATTCTTCCACTCACATCTGTGAGATCTGGAAGAGCATTTTCCCTTAGAAAGTTAAACATCGGCCATGGGTTGTCTGGACTATTCTTCCCAAGCATAGAAGAATAATTGTCCCTGATTGTTGAACCAGAACCATTCAACCTAACTGGTCCATTCTTCCGGCACGATTCACAATGCAACCTAGAGAGAATGAGTTTGTCTTAGGGAATGAATCTCTGGACCATTTCCTGTGGAAATGACTGTCCTACATCAACCTCCTACATCGGACCATTCGTTGAAACTATTTACAACTGTGAAATTCAAAAGAATGTCTACCCAGAGTGGTGGACCATTATGCTTGACCACTTCCTAGAGTGACTACCAAGGATAATGATTTTCCTATACCATTCCCCCACACTGGCCACAAGGGGAATCATTGTCTATGGTACATCAACAATCTGTTAGACCATTTTCTTTATGAAAATGATTGTCCATCTAAAATATGAGTAAAACATTTAGCATAAACATTTACCTGTTAATATTATATGAGTAAAATATTTAGCATAAACATTAAAAATTGAAATGTTACATATACTTATTAATACAATATGAGTAAAATAATTGACATTTAACATAAACATTAAAAAATTAAAATGTTACATAATTTGGTAGCACAAAATGAGTGAATGATATGGGTCTCATATATGTGTGTGATATAACATTTTAACGATATGTTGTTCCACTCCATAGACATGGAGAATAATACTCCATAGACATGGCAAATAATAAGCATATAAAGACAATGAATAAAGGTATCATAGGAAGATCCAATCTGAAATATCTAGTCTTTTCTATTTGTAAAAGGTTACATAGTATTATATACTTGAAGGTTACATAGTATTATATACTCTTCTTTATGCAAGAATTTAGACTGGTTAAATGGTAAAGGTTGAATGACAATGCATAGCGGTAAGTATATGCTAATCTGTGGAGGTCTAGTTCCTTCGAATTTTTGTAGATTGTTAAACAGTGATTCAAGTTCACATTTCAATACACCTTTCATATATTTGAGAGTTTATGTCTCTGACAAGGATTTCATGCATGACACACCTTCTATCCTATAAATATTGTGAATCTTTTATAAGTGAAATATTTTATTGCCTTGCAAAAGTACCCTTGACTTCTATCTTCAGCTGCTCTGTAGATATTAAGAAAATAGAAACGAATGAATTTAATAAACAAAATAAAATTCATTAAATAGAAGAACCGGGGGATCAATGCAACAACGAAACAATTATAATGTCACAAAGAATCTTCTTACAACAATCTATATACATATTGATTATATCATTTTCATGTTTCACATTTCACAATCTATGTTTCATGTTTCATGTTTCACAATCTATATACATTTTGATTATAATGTTTCACAACTTCTTGTCATTTTCATGTTGATGGCAATATTTGGATGTAAATTGTGTTTAGAATATTTGCAATGCAATGTTCACGGTGATACAATTATTAGGAAAGCATGTAATGAAAGATTTGATCTGGTGCAAAATATAACGTGTGTAATATTAATAAAATAAATATTAATATAATATTCAAATAAACATTGAAACTAAGCACTCGTATAAGATGATGCCAAAAAGGAAGGTGAATCAGATGATATAAAAATGGAAGACAAGTACGTTTGCATTTATTCAAGGATTCAGAGCTGCATAGATTCTGATACATCTGTCGTCGGATGGGCAATAAGGGTGAGCAATAAACAGTTTGTTACAAAACATTCAATGTTGCAATGAGTGGTATATACATCATCGAAACACCTTATCATATACATTAAAATATATCTGACAGTGTATATACCACCTGTCGTAGCATTAAGTGTTGCACAAAAAACTGTGTATTTTTCTCCAATAATAAAAAATTTCAATTTAATAACCAATCATGTGACAAAAACTATTTTTAAATAATTAAAAAAAATACATTTATAATAAAAAAAAACTCAAATATTTCTTCAACCCTCAACTAATATGAGGTAAAACCACAAATCTATCGTTATATACATGTGCGACAGGCGATAGGTATAATAATAAGTGACGTTCCAATCTTTGTCTCATAAAAGAAAATTTTGAGTCTTGAACGTGACGTGGAAAGCCATTAAAATCAAATCTTATAAAATAATCCACTTATAATATGTTATTTCATTAAAAACACTTATTCCACTCTCGACTTATGAGAATCTAAACACCCTCCTTGTTCTATTGGTGAGGCCATCAATTTTGTTTCAATTTATGGGCTATGTAACCCATGCAATCTCGCTTTAACAGTTGGGTCACCTAACATGTTTTTGCTAGGTACCTTGATATATTTTAATGTATAAAAGGAATTTCATAAACCCCAACCTCCCCAAAACAAAGGTTGGGGTTTACAAAATTTACAGTGGTTTGCACACTCCCTTGCTACAAAATCATGATGGAGAGGACTCTTTGGTGATGGACTGTGGAGCACAATGTTATGGCAAAAATACCTAAAAGGTATTGATGTTCCATCATGGATTAAAAGAAATAATTTAATTTTCCTGCGGCTTCAATCATATGGAGAAACCTTTTGACATCTCTGTCTATCATTCTAATATAGGTAGCCTGGACTGTGGGATGTGGAAAACAAATCTCTCTCGGCCTGGACGCCTTTTTTGGAGGAAATGACATGTGCTTTCTTTCTCCGACCCTTATTACTCAACTCCATAATCTTAATATTTTTACTCTCGCCCAAGTTGCTCGCCCTTTTGATTCAGCTTCCCCGATTGTTTGGTTTGATTCTAACCACCTAAAACTATCAAGCGATCTAGCCCTGGAATGGGACTCTTTCCTCCTTGATCTTCAATAAAATGTCTTAGACCTAAATGATTCCAGCGACAATCTCGTCTATTCATGGAACCAAGCATTGGGAACTGTCTCTGTCAAGTTAGCTTATCAGTCCTTAGTATTTACAAAATTTAAGGGAGAAAATTGATGGTGGTACAAAGCTATTTTGAAGGTAAACGTTCTGAGTAAGATCATTTTTTTTGTCTGGTTATGTTTGAAGGATAGTATACTTTCAGGGGTTAACTATCAGCGTGGAGGTGGAATTGGGCCTACAACTTGTAGTTTTTGTCTAAATGTTGAAGACACAACAAATCATATCTTTTTCTTTCTGTGAAGTTTCTAAATCTATATGGAAAGAAATCCTCTCACATATGATGATTCATGAAGATTGGGGTGATTAGGGTTTGGAAGGTAATCTTCTCAAATGGTTCATAAAATACCCAAGGATGAGACACATTCCATTCATGGTGATATGGGGCATATGGAAATATCAGAATAAGATATTATTTAAAAACTGGGCTAGATAAGACACCACCATAACAAAAAAAAATCTTCTCTCTATCCAGGAAATACAAGACGATACAAAGTTTGATAGGTTGGAATTCATTCTAAGCCCAATTTATTTCGTTCATTCACCAATCGGGTTCTTTGATGGTGCAGCCTCAGGAAACAGATGTGGCATTTTATTATATATCAAACACAGTAGTGTACACACTTACAAAGCATACTTTGTTGGAGGAGAAGGTTCCAATATGAAAGCATAACTCCAAGGATTATGGGGTCTATTATACTTGGCTTCTTTTTTATCTTTAGGAAGATTAATGGTAGTTGGTGATTCCAAATCTACTATTGATTGGATAAAAGGGGTTTCTAGTCTAAATTGTTTATATCTCAGATCTTGGAAACAGAGAATCAAAACGCTACAAGAAAAATTTGAACATCTAAACTTCACACACATGCACAGGATCTTTAATCATGTCGCCTATCAACTTTCCCAACAAGCCCTGAATTGCTCTCCCGGGTGGCTTTATTATGAGGAGATAATTGAAGGAGTAACAGTACATGCCGACAAAATCCCACTTTTTTAGTCACATTTTGTTCTCTTTTGGTCATAGTTTTTTTCTCACGACAATGTATTGATGAAACAAATGTTTTTTAAAGTGGTTATAGAGACAATATCCAGGATGGATTAGTATTATATGCTATGTAGACAAAGTTTTGATGAACAATTGGATTTCTCATGAGTCATTCTGAGAAATATAGAGTCAAAACTGGATTGTAATCATACTATGTACTTATGATAGTTTCACTTGATTCTTAATAGAATAGCAGTGAGACTGCTTTTTTCTGCATGAAAAAGGAATGGAGCTTTTCATTCCTAAAAACAAAAATGGATTGATTTTGATAAATGAGTTTAATATGGTTGTACCACTTAAATGTTTTATAAAGATAGAGATAGTTCAATATGAATAGAAATAAAATATATTAAAGGAAATGTTTCATTTCAAGTACTCGGGGTAATGAAATGTGGATGAGAAAACTAACTATCAATTGTAGTTGGATATCAACAAAATATTTTGGTCGTTGTTAGCCATGAAGTTGTGGTTGAATTGTGTTAGTTGTTAATATCTAACATTTGTTTTTCCATAATCAATGTTTTCAATCATGTTGTTGTCTAGGTTGAATGGTAAATGAAGCCCTCTTTTGGTGTTTGCTTTCAATGTGTTTTGCAATGAAGTATGAAAATTTTGAATAGCTTTGTAAAGGGGAGTTGTAAATACAATTTGTGCTAGTCATGGTACAAACACAATTCAATTGAAAGAATAAAGAATATTTTTCACTCATATTGAGTAACTCATATGTAGAGTGACACAATATCTCATGATTTTTATTTTCATTGAAATTTAAAATACCATGGCAACACCAAAGTGGTATAATGGAAGCATGGTGGGCCCATAAAATGTGCTATGATACATGTAATTGTTTTTATTTTTGTAAGTTAGCTCAGTATCTATTCATATTCACAAGAAAATTACATACAATTGAGTGTTAGGTTGTCTAGAGGAGAACCTATATATATATATGTGTGTG
>CBVK0100670960.1:0-15768 GCA_900067695.1 Picea abies | reverse complement strand
TCCATAGGAATTACATCACACAATATTTCATCCCTATAACCTCCTATTTTAAATTCAACTCGGCATTGTTGACTTACCATTACTTGATTTCCTTTCTGCAACCATGATACCTTGTATGGGTTTGGATGTGCATTTGTTTTCAGCTACAGTTTCTCCACCATCTCTGTGGATACTAGATTGTTAGTTCTCCCACTCTCTATGATCACCTTGCAAACTCTGTCTTTTGTCTTGCAAGTAGTCCTGAACAGACTTATTCATTGAATTGGTTCCTCTGTCTCCTTCTCTGATTGAAGAAGAGATTTCCTCATCATGAGGTTCTTTCCTCCTTATGTTTCTTATGCTTCCACATGTTTCTGTGCTTCAACAATGTGTTCTTCGCCTCCTCCTTCTCTCTTTCTCTCAGGACATTCCCAAGACTTGTGCCCTAATTTTCCACAGGTATAACATTTAACTTCACCTCCTCTGGCTCTTCCTCTTCCTCTGGAAAAAGGATATTCTTACTCCATGTTGTCCTTCCTTAGAACTTCCACCTTTCTCTAGATGACTATGTTGTTTTCCAGCTTCATGATTTGGTTTGTGGAACTTTTCTCTGTTGGTTCCCTTACCTTTGCTTGAGTTTCCTCCTCTATTTCATTGTCTTTGTTTCCTGGCCAATTTCTCTTCATCTTTCAAGGTTGTTTGATAAGAATCCTCGAATTTACTAACAGACATCATGATGATCTCCTCTTGTATTTCATATCTCATCCCATTGATATATCTGGTTGTTTTTTCATCTTCATTCTCCTTCTGTCTAGCCCCAATGTTCAGTCTGTAAAATTCTTCATTGTACTCCTTCACTGATAAGATTTTCTATCTCAAGTTTTGCAATCTTCTGAACAGATTGATTTGGTAATCCTTTAGGAAAAATTTGTCTTTTAGCTTGGTTACCATCCTATCCCAGTTCTTAATTTTTGGCGTACCTTTGCTCCAGCGTTCGACTTGCAGTTCATCCCACCATAGCGTTGCATGAACTTTCAGTCAGGTCATTGCATGCTTCACCATCTTGTCTTCTTCGATATCTTCATAATCGAAGTATTTGTCCATAGCACGTACCCAATATAAAAATTCTTCAACTTCTAAATTGCCTTCATACATTGGTACCTCTACTCTTGCTTTGGCTCCTATTCTCTAAACAAATTTCAATAAGAGATCTTGTGTAGCATCCTCTACTACTTTTTCTTTGACCTATATCTCTTCGCTCTCAGCTTCACTGATATCTCCAGTGTCTATTGCTCTTCTTTGTGTTGTTTCCATGGTGTCTAGTCTCATTTTGAGTCACCTCATTTCTTCTTCCATTTTTGCATTCTCTCTACATCTTCTAGGTGGCATGATTCCATTGCACCACCTTCTGATGCCTTCAAACAGAAATCAAATTTTATTGATACCACAATTGATACTAACTTACCTCCTTTCTCCTTTGTATGTTATCTACAAACAAACTCAATATCATCTTTGATACCACCTGATGTAGCCCCCCTACTCCCCCGTAGGGCTACACGACCTATCGATCAAGGATCTATGATTCTTGAGTCAAATGACCCTCTGAAACCTTAATGGTCTCCTTCTGTATCTAAACATAGGCCCTTTCAACTTCTTGGTGCAGGTCTAATAGCACCCACAACCTTCCTTCTCACTCTCTTACGAAATCTCAGAGTACTTGGGCGTTAGCTCCTTTTTCTGATAAGCCCCCTCTTAATGTGACCTTGGGCGATGACCTCACATGACCACACAAACTCGAGTGCGGACAAAAGAGGTTTGGGATCAAACTACTTTTCAGCCCCAATTCTCTTCAAACCTCCATGTATCCTCTTACCAAAACCATGTTCTGGATTTCAGCCCACCCTCAAAATTTTAAAGTTCACACACCTCCTGTCCCCAAAATGCTACGGGACCGTTGATCTCCCGATATTGATGGTACTATCTGAACTGACGGTTCATATCTTCCCTTTTCAAATCCATGGACCAAATCTACCCCTCCTGAATCAATGGATGTGATCTCCTTCATGATTCCAGACTTCATACTTTTCAAGTCTCAAACCTTTCTTTCCTATGTACGTCAATCTTTTGGAGTTGATGATATGCAGACACATATCCTCCTAAATCAACGACCATGATTCTACTTCAAGTGTTTGACCTTTCAACCATATCAATGGTCTTGTGGCCCTCTTCTCAATCAACGATTGATATCTCCCTCAGGTCTTCAGACTTCTAATATTCTCAAATCTCAAACTTCACCCTTTTTCCCAATGGATTTTATCTGAAGGCTATAATCCATTGATGTGTGTCCACTTGATCTGACGATCGAGGATTTCTTCGGGTCTTTACTCGGAGTGTATGGATCTATGCCATGTCTCTCTTGATCTGACGACTATGAATTACTTTGGGACTTTACCTGGAGTCCACAGATTCACGCCACGTCTCCTCTTGATCAGACAATCCAGATTCACTTTGGACGATCTGATGCTTGAGATTTGCTTTGACTGATCTGACAGCTTATATCTACTTCGGATGATCAAACAATTGAGATTTTTCTTCGGCTCTCTGACTCTCCGGACTTCGGAAATCTCAATTCTCAAACCTTGGTAAGTTCTCTCTCCTACATGTGCGAAGTGCCAAGGCTCATGCACCTTGCTCTGATCAGAAAACTGTTGATCCTTTTCACTTTGATCCAACGACCACTGTTGCTCCTCCTCTTGAGCTTCTAATTTCTTCTGACTTAGAATATTTATCAGTCTTCAAAGGTTTCAACCTTTTCTCCTCCTATGAATCCGACTCTTGGATCTCATCAACACTTATGAAAGTGTTATCCCTTCTAAGCTTGATCCTTAAAGGATTTTGAATTCCCACAGACTCCTTGCATTTGGGGATTTTAATAACTTAGTTCAAAGGATTTCTTGAAAATAAATTCTTCTCTTCCTCCTAGTGTTCCTCTATTTTGGTTCTTCGATGCTTGGTAGCTTCTTGACACTGTGCACTCCTTGCACCTGGTCTAAGTTTCCTCTGCTCTCTCTCTGAACTCTTTCTGAGTCAATCTGAGACTCATTCGATGCACTCCTTGCATTTGAAATTCACACCTTGCATACAAGTTTCAAAAGAGAAACAATTGAAACTTATCAAGTTTCGTCACGAACTCATATGATCAACTTCTCGAACAATCATACATGAATGAAAATGAACTAAACAACATACACAGAATGCAACATTCATTCAATCACACATTAAAATGAACACAGTCCAAGATTTGGGACAATTTTGTCTGTTCTATTCATTCATGAAACAAATTACATGATATTGCAGCTCTCCACTGCGTCTTTCTTCTACTCTATTTTTCTCTATTGATCCCTATCTCATAATAATTTTACAATGAAACAACAACTATCTAAGGACTGGCTCCACGAGCTCTCTCGTCCTATCTACAACCTATCCTATCAAGTCATAGCAGTTACCTGCTTTGTCCTATTACAATAACTAACATTTATTACCATATAAGAGTCAACACTCTATATTTGCAACCGCTTACAGTCATATACGACTTTACAAACACGACATATTTAAAAATGTCATTTCCAAAATATCTCAACAACTTTATTTACTCTTGATTTAACTATTGATTTGAACTCTGTCATGCTGAGATGTCGTTTCTTTGCATCCACGCTTGCGTCTTTGACTTTGAAGGCAATGCTTCTGCATCAGTATCCAATGAACCAACAACATAAATTTAGTGGGACAAAATAGTCAATTAGCCTTCCCTAGCTCAATATTCACTACAGAGTGTTCTTTTGATATTATATTATATTCTGAATGCAAGAATCACATGTATTTAAACTAATTTAATATAGTGCAATAAATAAAATTAGGTGTAATCTAAGGATGGAGATACAATGAAGGAACAATGTAATGTGGAAATTACATATCCTATATTAGGAGAAAGAAAAGAAAAATAGGAAATGTGACTAGTAGTAGGGAGAATTGTCCACCACTACTACCAGACATGGATCTCAGTAAGACCATCTCAACTCTCTCATAAAATGACACAATCCAATTGCTAGGAACATTTTCCTTTCATAAAAATGGTTAGTAATGAAGGTAAGTTGAATCAATCATACATGAACCATAGTGAGACGAGTCTACAACTAGGGTTACTACATACTTAGTCATTCAAGGATTTGGAAAATATTTTCCTCATGAGAGGCTCTCAACCTATCAATAACTCATAAGAGAACTTATGTCTCTAGTTAAAACCCCAATTTGAAATGAAACAAGATTTAACATATATATGTAGGGATAATTGTCCATCAACTAAGTTATATGAATAATCATAAACTTTGAGTATCTTAGAATAGTCTATAAGCTATTGAGAGGGTCCATGCTTCATGTTAGAAACAATGAAAAATAAGTGAGAACAAATTCAATAGAAAAATAATATTCTACAAGTTAGAATACTCACACTCACAAGCATGAAGAGAAATGGGAGAAAAGAGAATGGTTCACAACCCAAAAGAATGCTACAAGAGTATCAACACTATTGGATAACAAAATTTTCTTTATTAATATATGAAGGTAGATTAGAGTGTCAAATAGAGAACCTTTAGCTTGAAGGAAATGATTCTATTTATAAGTGAAACTGGTGGATCTTAGCCTTCCAAGAGCTTATAGTTCTTAATTTATTACAAACAATTGATAATAATTCAAATTCTCACTTTGACTATTCACATTAGGTGTGAGTACACATTCGATAAAATTAAGAAATCACAATCTTTGTGTACTCCTTAAGAGACTTTCAAAGATAAATGTGAACTCTTAAAATAATCACTCATATCCCTTAGATGTCAACTTCCTTATTATTTATCTCATACTTCCAACACTTTGATTATCAAGCATTTCCTATGTTGTTTTGTGAGATGTTCCCTTGAGATGAATTATGGTGAGTATCCACTAGAGGTTTGAAACCTCCTTGCCTTAAGCTTAAAATGGAAGATTCCAAAGCTAAAGGGGGTATCCATCAATGTGAAATATATTGTTTAAAATCTTGTTGTCACCAATTTTTTCTTAAATATTTAATATAAAATTAGAGAGAGCTAATTAATCAAAGAAAGAGCATTAAACACAACGTTTTAAAACTAAAATGGCACCTTTTATCTAGGAAAATAAGGCTTAAACTAGTCTTGATAGAAGGAGAATATTTAAAAATGTACAAGGATCTCAAATATCAAAGCCTAAAGGAAGACTTTAATATGAAAGAATTGCATGATATCTTTAAATGCTAAAGAGTATGGTATCCTTTAATAGTCATTCATAAGAACAAAAAATGTGTTGGGCATTATTAGGATGACTCCAACAATTTAAAACAACATTGTAAAGAAAAAATAATCATTCAATCTATACTCAAGATATTGGAGATTGACTCATTATAATAAGGTGAGGTGATATATACATAAAAAATGCAGCGATACACTTGAAAATTATAACGATCAACTAAAATAATAGAAGGGTTGTGTGATGCAAGTAGAAATTAGTGGCCACCCACCTCTTCCACCAACTCCACATGGTTCTCCATCTTGGAAAATATTTTATCCATAGTTTTTTAGTTCCTAAACTTCTAGGGCCATTTTGAGGCCTTAAATGATGAACATTTTTGTCCATTTAGGGCCCTGGGGTTGCAATGGCATGACCATTCCTGCCAAGAATTTTAATTCTCATCTAGATATTTCCGACGAGCTATTATGCACCCCAAAAGGAGATTGTATGAAAAAGGTGTGCCCTTAATAAGTTGTCATATTGACTAACCACCTCAAGGTCTACAATCCTTTTCGTGCAAGCTTCATCCCCTAGAGTTACGATTTTGGATATTTAGGGCTTAGCACTTTATGTTAAAAGGCCATTTCATCCATTTGCAATGTCTTCTTGTGAGTGACCATAGCTAGCACCTCTCTCTTTAGAGACAAGATACGACCATTCTAGCTAGTTTGTATCGCTTTGTATTTCAAAGTCTTTTCCTATTTCATTTATTAATAGAATTTGGTTTTCATTGTATTACTATGTTCCTTGCAATATTTATATGTTTGTGTTTCCATTCATATAGACACGTTTCATTTCTTTCTTTATAAAATCTAGATGAGCATGATATTAGCGAAAAATTATCTTTGTTCTTTTTCAATGCATGTCCCCGATGAGGTTAGGTTATAGAGAGTTGGGTCTCACACTGATTTTTCTTGGTGAAGACTAGTCTTGTCATCCCAAGTGTCCTTCGATGGCAGATGAAAAGAGAGATGATGGGATAGGATATCCTGTCAATTTTTTCTTAGGGAATCCCTCTTGTGACAAAGGAACGAGATGATGGAAAGTTACGCCCAGATCCTCAATGATTTCCAATGGTAGCCAATACACCTTTATCAAGAAACCATTTTAGAGGTGCGACACCCTTCAAGGTACAAGTTAAATTTGACATTCCTTTATTTGAAGGAAATATAGATTCATATGCTTTAGAGAAACGGTTAAATCTATTAAAGGGTTATCACTCTGTTAAAAAAAAATTGGGCATCAAATAAATCACTTCCTAACTCCTCAAGGCCCTTCCCCATTTCAATGTTTGGTAGGAAGTTACTAGGAGAGACATGATGAAGATGAGTCTACAAAATTTAGGATAGAACCAACTTGGGTGGATTTTGTTAATGAACTCAAGGAGGAATTATACCTTGTTGGTAACTATGATGTGTAGTACATGAGATGGATAACTCTGGGTTATGAGAGAGACCTAATGATTCCAAAGTACACCAATATATTCGATACCCTACATTCAAAGTTGGGTATTATAGACTCTGAGTAGCGCCTTGTTTTGAAGTATCATAGTGGCCTACACAAGTACATCTAAATAGAGATGAATTTCTTGGAAATATTCCCATTCAGAGTTTCTTATCGATATGTTGTCAAAATTGAGCATAAATTTAAGCAGAGGAATAAGTGGGAGCTTGGGTTTGCAGATTGATTCAACAAAATCATAGTAAAGGTGGCTCCAATTCACATAACAAAGTATGTAGCAATTATATCCAAAATCACAAAAACCAAACCAAGCCATAGGTAAAAGAGGGTAATGAGAAGATGAAAAATGACACTAGAAAGTGGTGTGATTTCTACAAATTCCCTTGACAAAACACTAATGAATGTCATTCAAAACAATCATTCTTCATCGAGTTGAAAGACAAAGAAGAGGAATCTAAATCAAACTCTGATTCAGAGCCATATAATGGATAGTGGATCATTTATGCATAATCTACTACTACCATTGAAATTGCAAAGATCCAACTAGAAGAGTCAGAGGATCCTAAGGAGGGGGATAACCTCTTTCGTTCATAGATGTGGGTGAAGGGGCCTCCACTACATTTCATTTTTTACAATGATATAAAAATGCACATTATATTGAATGATATCATAAGGAAATTAAATTTTCTAACAATGGAACACCCTCAACCATACACCATCAGTTGGTTGATCCAAGGATGACACCTCTACATCAGCCAACAATGTTTCCTATCCTATGGAATCAAGCCATTCAAATCTAAGGTACTATGTGATGTCTTCCCACTTGAATTTTTTAATGGTATTTTAGGAAAACCCTATATGTGGAAATGTCATTTTCTTTGAGTATATACATCGTAGTGTCATTATTACTTTGGGAGGCCATCTCTAAAGGGTACTAGAGGTATTCCTAACTACTACAATTTCCTCGATCTCAACAAAATACTACTAAAATATAATCTCTCAAACTGAAAATTGTGTCCTCTTCATGGTTTCATTGGAACGTGAACAAAACATCACTAAAACTACCAAATCCTCAACATGGGACCTCACTACATAGAAAAAGTAGGTGGACAGGATTGTAGAGAAATAAAAAGATATATTCACTTCACCTATGGGGGTGCCTCTACACTTGTAAGTCAAACATTCAGTTGACATGATATTTGGTTCTCCTATACCTAAGGCCCAATATATAGATGCTCTCTTTTGGAGAATGAGGAAATAAAATTTCAAATTCATGAGCTCATCCAAAAGATCCACATTCAACAATGTTCCTTGCCCCGTGGGAGCCCAATTGTATTGGTGTAGAAGAAGGATGGGATGTGGTAAATACACATTGATTACAAATCCCTAAACAATATCATTGTTCAAAACCAATACTCGATCCTATGGATTGATGATCTTCTTGATCAACTTAAGGCTGTCAATTTCTTTAGTAAAATTGATCTGAATTCATGCTATCAACAAGTCCCAATTGAACAAACAAATGTATGGAAAACCACCATCAAGTCTAAAGAATACATTTTTGAGTGGTTGGTCATGCCTTTTGTCTTGACTAATACTCCAACAACATTCATGAGAATTATGGATGATATATTGTGGTTGTTCACAAACACTTTTATGGTCGCATATTTGGATGACATCCTCATCTTCAGTAGAACTTGGACAAAACACTTGCAACACATTCACTACATCCTAATAAATTTATAGAAGACGAAGCTATATGCCAATATAGAGAAATTCTCGTCTGACATACAAAGAATTCAATATCTAGAATACATCATGGATTAACATGGGGTGCATGTGGGCCCAGCCAAGATCCAAGTTTTTTGTGATTTTCTAGCCTTGATGACTCTAATAGATATTTACAACTTCTTGGGCCTTTCCAAATTCTATTATAGGTTCATGTTGGGGTTCTCTCATATCGCTTGGTATTTAATCCAAGTGACCAAGGGTGGAGCTAAAGACAATTTTTTCTACTACGAATCACAATAGAAAGCATTCGAGAATATAAAAAGCCTCCTCTACTTGACACCATTTGTCACTTTGTTAGACCTATAACATCCTTTAGATATTGAGATAGATTCCTTCGATTATGCTATTGGTGTAGTCCTCACTCAACATGGACATCCAATGGCATATAATAGTGAGAAATTCTCTGATACTATTTGCAGGTATCCCAACTATGACAAAGAGATGTGCTCCATTTTGTAGGCATGCCTCCATGATGCACATTTGTGCTATTTGGGCCATATTTGTGTTCCTTCTATCAAGTGTGCAAATATATTTTGGGATGCTCATTACAGTCAAGTGGTGGGGCACTTTGGTGTGGAGAAGACAACAACAATACCAAAATGAACAAATCGATTTCCTTCCACCCCCAAACAGATGAAAAAACAGAAGTGGTTGATAGGATGATTATGAATATCCTACACATGTGTAACTCCAAGCATCCAAATAAATGGGATGAGAGCCTTCAATATGCTCAACATAGCTATAATATATCCCTTCACAACTTAATTGACCACAACCCTTTTCAGGTGTTCTTTGGGTTCCAGACATTGGTCCCTAATGATATAGCTCTTCCCATTGCATACTCACAAGAAGCATCCTCTCGTGTTGAGACCGAGGTATATAGATAAAAAAAAAATTGTTGAATGGATCCATCACATCAAATAATAGGTTTATGATATCCTACAAAAATCCAATGCCAAGTACTAGCAATGACATGAATAACATTGGGTTCCACACATGTTTTGGGTTGGTGATAAGGTGTGGCTTCATTTGCAAAAAGATTTCCTCAAGGGATCCCATGGGAAACTTAGAACTCTATGATATGGGTCTTACACAATCATTAAGGATATGGATGGGAATTATTTTGAATTGAGTATTCCCTCTTTCCATGGCTTACACCCAGTACTTAATGTGGAGATGCTTCAACCATATTTTCCACTCGTATTGGACATCTTAGAGGTGGCTGAGAATGTCCCCCCTACAGAACTCAATATCGAGAATTTGGACCCTATCGGATCACAGACATGAAGACAAAGGGAACCTACTAGTATAACATACAAATATATTGTGTTTTCAAAGCTATACAACTTATTCACCAAGGAAAGTGGCTCACAAGGACTCAAATTTAGCAAACGTTTCCCCATATAATGGGGAAATTGACGCAATGGGGACCATTTCTTCCTAAGTGGGGAGGATTGATCCAAGTGGACATCAATGACCACCCTCCTCTTCCACTGACTCAAGATAGTTCTCCATCTTGGCAATTTTTATATCTATATTTTTTTAGGTCCCAAATTTCAGAGGTCATTTTGATGCCTTAAATATGTTTTTTCCATTCAAGGGCCTAGGGTTTCCATGGAAACCTAGTTTGGCCAACAATTGTACTTATTAGTTATATCTTTCCAACGAGCTATTGTATGCCCCAAAAAAATATTGTATGCAAACATTGTGCCCTCGGTACGTTGACATATCAACTAACTACCTCGAGGGCCACAATCGTTTTGGTGCTTCATCCCATATGGTCAGGGTTTTGGATATCTAGGATTTATTACTTTATGTTAAAATGTTATTTCATCCTATTGTAATGTCTACGTGTGAATGAGCATTGTTGACACCTTTCTCTTCAGACATAAGATACCACCATTCTAGCTAGTTTATGTCGTTTTTTTTCTTTTTGTATCTGGTGGAATCGACAATTGGACGGTCTCATACTTGCATGACATGGGGTCGATTTCGACCGCTACCACTATAACCTCCAGGTACCATATGTATGCCCCTTTCGCAGGCATGGGTAAGTCCAGGGGATTTGAACTCGAAACCTCATCAAACATAACACTTCATATCATGACACTTGCCAATTGAGTTTCCCCCCAAGGGATTAAAATTTGGAGGACACGGGGGTGGGATTTGATCCACTTATTTGTGCACGGGTCACGATATAATTTAATAATATCTCTGGGTGCAAACACACGTTCGACCGCTACCTCAAGGTTCCCTCATGGCTCCAGGTTAGGCCCTCACGAGAATTGAACCTTGCCCAATGGTGAAAAACTCCTCGCTTTTCACCATTGGATCCAACCCCTTTGGGCCAGTTTACGTTACTTTTCATTTCATAGTATTTTCATATTTCATTTATTAATAGAATTTGGTTCTCACTATATTACTATGCTTACTGCAATATTTATTTCTGTGTATTTCCATTCATATTCATGCCTTTCATTTCATTCTCTATATAATCCAGATCATTATGCCACAAAATTGCTTCTTCAAATTGAGAGTACAAAATGAAATGGTCTTCAGATTATAAAAATGATACTAGAAAAGATTATGGAAACTAAAGAATTTTGATACAAGAACTAAAAAATATATAGATTTAGTTGTCCATGTGACAAATCCTAAAAGTTTGTCTTGTTGTGTACACACTTTATTAAATTTTATTTTTGTGTTAGGTTAATCTTGACATGGTTGATTCAATTAAGGGTGGTTCAATGATGGTTTACCATAGGTATTTTATGGGCTCTTGGCATTGGGTGGCCGATGGTATTCATCCATGGTGTTTAATGTGATGAAGCTTACTTAGAGGCTTGTAATGACTCCATTGTAAAATTATTGAAGTTTTTGGTGTTTTCCTAAGTTAGCTAGCTTAGTCGTAGTCAACAAAGTTAATGAAGATATATATTTCAAGGTTGGTTTTGGTAGAGGGTTTCCAATGCAAATTTATTTTGTGCATGCTTCTTCTATTTGATTTGTTTCTTCTTTCAATATCCTTGGTTTTTACATATGAAATAAAAGTCAGTAAATCCTTGACTCTCTAGAAAGAGTGATCTTAGACATCTACAGGAATTCGTAGATGTGTTGTGTTGGCATTTGTGTAGGGACATCAAGTGGAACCTAGTGGGGTTGGAGGCACTAGGACTAGTCGTGACAATGGAATCAAGCCTCTTTGTGTGAATCAACAAGGCCTCATATAGATAATAGATCTTAGAAAGAACACATGGCGAAGATGTTCTATGGATTCAATGGTATGACAACTATTAATGTGAATCTTGAATTTTATCATTGCAATCTATGCATGGATCACAAAGTTTTTGTGCAAACTAGCTATTTGAGTTGAGACCAAATATGCATACTTGGAGAAGTTATATATTGGTACTTATAGATTGTGAGTAATATGTTGTTGATATTGTTGTGTAGATATGCAAAGATACTAAGAGAAACCATGATGAATGTCCACTTATGCTTGATCTAAGTGTGGATCTATTTAGTTCGTTTTGTGGCATAATCTAAGTTGAACATGAATAGTGGTGAGAGGATAATAAACAATAAAGGGACTATGTGTTAGTGTATGGGATGATATGGTTCTATATATACTATGTGTTGGTGTATGGGATGATATGGTTCTATATATATATATATATATATATATATATATATATATATATATATATATATATATATATATATATATATATATATATATATATATATATATATATATATATATATATATATATATATATATCATTTAACCATTTTTTCTTAAGCATTATGTTCATTTTTGAATATGGGTAGAATGTTTCTATAATTGTGATCTTGAAACTTTTTAAGAACCCAACAACTTTCCATTTATTTTTTCCTTGCCATATAACATGGGAAAAAGTTTGGGGCCCTCTCCTATTTTCTCTTTTCCTTAAGTTCAAGAGAATCCAAGATTTCATACCATAACTTGAAATTTTCTTTTCTTTTCTTGCCTTAAATAAAGTCCCCAAGCCTTTTCATGACTTCAAAAATTTATGGGTGGGTCTTTTAAATTTTGGATCGCCTTAATTTTTCACTCACTTTCATTATGAGAAACCTTTAAGTGTTTCATAGTGTATCAAAGTTACTTTTCTTTTCAAATGTCACTACAATTTCAACTTTGAAAAAATCCAAATCTAAAACACTTGCCTACTAAACCCAAATAAAATGCATGCATGCATCATGATAAAAATACCCATGAAATTAATAGTAAAATTAAACTCATGATTGTAACTATTCAAGTAAACACGGCATTTTCATAAAAAGATATACACTATTAAATTAAATATACGAAATATAACAAATAAGTTATATTTTGAGAAATCACTAACTGGTTACATACAAGGGACATTCCTTCCAACCATAGGCTTGTTGTTACATTTCTATCAACATCAAGCCACCCTGGAGTTGGGGCTATCAGTCCAGAAGGAAGGATTGGCTCTCACGGCTGGCTATTGTCCACTCAACAACTCAATCCCTAGATTCTAACTCCTACAACAATTTTGATCCACCATTTATCTTTCCTATCAACTTTCACAACCCAATAAATGGGATTCCCTACTCTACCATATTGTCCCTTAGGCTACCCCACTTTCATCTAGGGATCCATCACAAGGTTGTCCAAGAAATATCACAATATGGGACTCCAGGAATTATCTAATTTAATTAGGAGTGCTCATAGTATCCCACCCATTGGCTCCCAATAAGTTTCTCAATGAAATGTCACTCTAAGGCATGCCAACCTAGTCTTAGAAAAAAATCCAACTAATCCCATACACCACTTGGATGGTGCTCTTTTATTGCACCAAGCTCTCCTCTTTTTATCCAAAAATATATCCAAAATAAATTCCCTCAATACCGAATTGAATTTCCTTTTCTCCATTGTAATCTTTGACTATCACATTTTACAAGAAGTGGTTGTACTCAAACCATGTTGTCATAAATTGACGAGATGACTTTTCCCACCAACATATTACATGAATTAAATGGTTCTTTTGATAATTCTATGGCTAATAAATAAAATGTCTTGGGTTATTAGGAATGTGGAACCCCTTGGAACCCCCTCTCCTATGGAATCATAGCCCACCAACATTACCATCCCTCTTGTATTGCAACCAATGATTTATTTGTATTCATAATTTCAAAGTACAATATACATAGCTTAACCCTCATACATATTGATCAATACAAGATCTCTGACCCAAAACATACTAGCTCATTAGGTTATTTAACATATGTACATTTATATTATAATTCATGGGGATTAAATTGGGATGTAACATCCCCTCCAACGTGTTTTTTTCAAACCATATAAAGCATAACTTATCAAAGTATTTTGCATTTAAATCGTATTTCTTTTAAAAAAAAATATCTTAGGCAATATCTCACTGATTTCTTGTTAAAATATAAAAAATTACCCAACAACACTTTTCTATTAGTGTCCAATGAATAGTAATGGACTATTTGAAATAAATGTCAAATATAATAAATCATCGTTGTTTTCAGATTTCTGTGGTGAGGAGTTTCGAAAGCATTGTCCGGATAATAAATCATCATCAAAATAAACTATAATAAAGTCTCAAGGTTTATCCCTCTCATCTAAGTGAGTCTCTACAAACAACAATGCATGCTCTTCATTAAGGAAAATGCCAACTATTACAATGTCAAATTCATCTTTTTATACTCTCTTTTGGATAGTATGACCACTGTCTTTATTTAAAGTTTCTTTATCATCAAAAGAAGACATTGAAGCATTGTCAGGAGGGAAATTTGCATATTTCAAGATATCATGTTGCTCTTCATCTAACAAAATTAAAGAAGTTGGAAAACAACATTGTGTTTCTACAACTCTTGAGTTTTCAATATTATCACGAAAGTTTAAACCATCCTGTGAATGAATATTAATGCCTAATTCGGATTAGTTAACAATTAATTGATATTGTTCATCTGAGAGAGAAATGATATATTGAAACCATTCATCAATAAGAGGCATTTCTCTCAAAGGGAATCTAGTACATAAATGTATGATCCTAATTGAAAAATATTCTAATGATTCATCATTTTCTTTCCTAAGATAATTCAATTCTTCACCTAATTTATCATAATCAAAATTGTTAAAATCATATAAAAACTCAATTACCAACTCAAACGAGGAATGAATTGAATTATCCAAAAAAGATTTGAACCAACATTTTACCCGACCTCGAAAGGTGAGAGTGAACAATTTGCATACAACATTAAGATCAGTGATATTATTTTTTAAACATTTATAAAAAAAATTACAAAGATGATCTTCTGCGGATGTGCTCCCTTCTCCATCGAATGTAAGTTCTGACAAGATATAAAGTGTCTTACTGGGAATGTTAACAGATGGGAGATTAAAAACACATTCCCATACATGAATTTGGGCATGAGCCATTGTTGTAATGTGCCAATAAAGAATTTGGCTCTAAGATAACTTGTCATCTAACTAGCCCTTAAGCATGTGGATGACATCACTAAAGGATAAATAATTAATCAAGAATAATTATGGGATAAGAACTAAATGATTAGGACAAACAATTTGAAATTAAAGCATTCAATCATTTAATTTTACTTGGCCTTCCTTCTAGCGCCATTTATTGACGGGAGGAAATGACCACTCGTCAACTGTAACGAACCTCTTCATTATGACGACCAACCTCTTAACAAGTGCAAGTATTTTTTTTTGTGTGTGCGCGTGTGTACCAGGATAATAAATACATTCGACTTTGCGTCACCATACGACGAACATGGCGCATGCAACTGCAACAACAACCTAACGATCTAAAACACACATCAAGCATCTGGAAGCAAAGAGTGACAAACAATCGACGAGAATAAAAAGACTAACTACCCGCCCGTACTACCCTGCAATGGTTAGGACCTCCAAGACACATAAGAAATGCTCAAGCCCAGGCTCCCATCGATTTTAACCATTTAAGGTCTCAGGGCTGGCGACTGTTTTGAGGAACAAGGAGGTGTCTACATCCCACCCAACACAAGCAAACCAAGCACAAGGAAGGTTTACCAACCAAGTACAACATTATTTAAAATGAACAATAATCCTCATTTACTAAATCAGAATAATTTATTGTACTTAAT
>CBVK0100670959.1:0-15769 GCA_900067695.1 Picea abies | reverse complement strand
TGTGTAGTTGGTTAGCTTGGGAGATGGACTGAAGAAGCAGGTTGTCAGGCTCGTGGGATATTGAAGAGGTGGGTTGTCAAGCTCGTGAGCAATTCTTTGGGTGAGAGAATTGTTGGGAATTGATTTTCTAAAGGTGCTAAACTACAACTACGGGGCTCAGAGACTTCCTGTCCGACCTGTTGCTAAAGCCCGGAAAGGAAGTGGGACAGCCGAAGAATTGTTGAGCAGAGAAGGGGCACACTTCCTGGGGTGGTATAGGCATGTGGGGAATGAGGGACTATAGACTGTCAATTGAGTGAGCACCCGAGACAGAGTCTTTATTGTTGTCTATGAGCCTATAGCCTAGTTAGGAATTCCTTTACCTGGGTAGAGTTTAGTCCCAACTCGAGAGTCACTCACTATTGAAAATGATAAACAGTGTAGTCTAAAATTGAAAAATTATTGGATGAACTAGTGTGGATAATTTGTGGACTTAGAGTTTATAATGGCTACCATACTTCCTTCAACCTATGTGCTAGTTTGGGTGACTTTTATCACTTCTTTCATGAACAATTGTAGTGGTTATTTTGGACAAGTATTTTCAGTGTATACACGTTCATATATAATATAATGAGTAATTTTAAAGTTGCATGTATATGATGGATACCCGTAAAATTTAAGCATTGATGACCACTACCAACTAAACCAAAAAACAGTAACCTTGACTTACGAAAGTGAGAGTATACAAATCCACTCAACTTTGTGTTCCACGTGCTTTACGCTTTGCCGGGCCATAGACAAAGTGTAGCCCCACTAAAGACGTTGAGATCCAATACGCCTCGGCCACCACGTTCTAAAGGAACAAAGTAAAAAGCTAATTGAAATGTTTTTTTAATAATAATAAAATAAGTTATATTTTTATCTAAGTACGTTTTCCTAAAAAGTTTACACCCTATTCCATTTCTTTCCATGGGTGGTTGGGAGAAGCATCTTTTGAGAATCTTTCTTGTGGAGAGAAAGAACGTTATCAGTCTAATTGTTTTATTTATTTATTTTTTCTTTATTTTATCTTAAATTAAATGAGAAATGATGAGAAATGGTTGGATTAGCAAATTGAATTGATTAAATTTGTATAATCTAAGTTTTCTAATTTTTTTCAATATATTAAATTTATTTATGTGTTTAAAAATACAGTTTAAATAACAATAATAAAAAAAATACTTATTTTATATATATATAAAATTATTAATATTTTAATTATTAAAATTTATATAAATTTATTTTAATTTTAATTATTAAAATTTATGTAAATTCATTTTAATTTTAAATCTAAATTTATATAAATGAAAGGATCAAATTTCTTAAAATCTCAATGTTACACATGAAGAAAAAAATAACAATATTTTCATGTAAACATTATAAGTTTTTATAGTATTTTTTTTTGTTTCAATCTAAATTTTTAGTTTTGTATTTCTATACAGTAGTGTTTATATTGGTGTATATATTAAATTTCTTTTTCATATATAGATATATTTATTTTTGTTTATATTTGAACTTGTGAACATGTTATTAAGGTTATCTAATTGTTCTAGGTTTTGGTTTTTTTTGGCTTATATGAAATTACAATTTTCTGTTATTTAAATTGTATTTTTGAATGTAGAAATAAATTCAGTACTGAACAACCCCTATAACACTTAATTATATATAAATAACCATTCAAATCTTCAAATCCAAAGAATACTCACCATAAATATAACCAGAAAATATCGAAAAAAAATTAAAACCTAGACATTTAGCTTATAACCATAAAATCTTTGATACAAAGCAGTTATATCATATTAGAAAAAAGGCAGCCATGGAAAATCAGCTTAAAGCAATAAATACAGGTAGCACTTAATTGGACTGATTACATGATGGCAAAGCCTATATTGTCGATAGAGTTTTGCATCCATTCCAAGTATTACAAGATTATGTTTTGTTCATACTTTTTAGTTGAAGGCGGACTTGCTCCCAGGCGAGAAGAGTTTGCACTACACTTAAAGCCAATAAGATGCATGCCGAAATCACAGATAATACTATCCATGGCTTGGAGCAATACCTTCGCTTAAATTCAGTAGACATGATTCTATGTTTGCTGGTGTAGAACCTTATCACGTCATCAATAGCGTTGTCGATTGGCTCGTATTTCATGTTCTCGGCCGGTAGTTCCCCACGCATTCCGTTCCAGACATTGGCAGCATCATTGTTGGTGCCCAAGTGACTGTGTATTATACCGTCATTTCTCAGTGCTTGAACGTCGTCTTCTTTGTCGATCAAGCGTTCCATCAAGTTCACATATGACATGAGGGGTTGTGAACTCTTTTCCTGTTTAGAAGCCTCAAATCTCACCAGATTTCTCAAGACGGCGTCTGTTCTGCCGTACATTTCAATGGCGGGTAAGTAAAGCGTGCGGTTTCTGCTATCGAAACGAATTTCGTTCAGCAGCCCTTTGTTTGGAGCAAATTTCACCTCTTTTTCTTTCAGTTGTACCGCTGGTGGGAGAGTGATGCGGCTGACGCCCCTCTGTTTTTAACTCCGTTTATTACGATTTTTCTTCCTTGGTTCAGAAGGGTCTTTAAAATCTGAAGAGCGGATCATGTTTTAATACACAAATTCCAAAAGATGCCAATCCCCCTTCGATGGGACCCCATCTTTATATCCTCTGATCTTCATAAGGGGACTACAAATTTCCAGCAAAATTTTGATT
Organism: Picea abies; assembly: GCA_900067695.1. Classification (NCBI taxonomy): domain Eukaryota; kingdom Viridiplantae; phylum Streptophyta; class Pinopsida; order Pinales; family Pinaceae; genus Picea; species Picea abies. Next base: position 13,044 of record CBVK0100670959.1, on the reverse strand, counting down.
GAAAAGGAGAGCATACCTCAAGAATTGCAAAAGGAATAAGCTATCTGGAGCCATCATCTGACCTAGGTCTTCGTCACTGTAAAGAGCCATCATCCGACCTAGGTCTTCGTCACTGTAAGGACACTGGCGCTGCACATACCATTCCCGAATCCTACCAGTAACCCCATCACTTATCATATTGCTCACCGGCTTCTTGAAATGGCAGTCTTTATAACGAGTAAGGAAGAGCTTGCTTTTAATGTTTTCTGACTCGTCAGGTTGGGACTGAGAGTGATGAAAAGGGCCGAGTGGAAACATCTGCGGTTCATAGTATTTCGACTTTTCAGCAGGCAAGTCATTCGATATGTGGGAGATGTATTGGGGGTGTGTCCCAACCTGGTCATTTGTTTTTTCGGTTGGCTGCGACGAGTCATGACGATTGACGTGGTGCCCATACTTCGGCCGAAACCTTCTTAATTGACCAGCTCCCAGCGCCTTCAGGTTACGGGACAACTTGCGAATAGAGGAGGAGATACTTTGGGTGCCTATTCCACCTTCATCTTCTGCCTTTACTGTTACCTGTGGCATCTGGGTGATAATATCAATCCTGGAGTCGCCCATGCTGCAGCAGGGCCGAATTTCTTTAAGGGTTAAGCCTCCTTAGCACCGACGAATTCCAAAACTGATATGACCAGAAATCTACAGATCCAAACAGCACAAGATAGGGCACGACCAGACAATTTCCTCCGAGTAAACGGCAAGTTAATAGGCTTGAAGATTTCGAAAATTGTTAGGGATATCAAACAGTTCCTCTCAGTTCAGTTCTGTGACATGCTTACAGATTCTAGAATTTGTACTTCCGTTTTCCATCGATGGGGAAGCGGGGCTGTGTAGTATGCCTACACGAATGAAATGCCAAGGAGATTATACCGTAACCCCGGTACTCGGGAATCGGGAGAGTAGGGCTTCTGTGTAGGAAATGCGTGGGAAAACACAGAGACACGTCGAGAACGAACAAACAAAAGTATTTGGTTTCTTTTTCTTTATTATGTTATTCATTTAGACATTCCACCAGTGGGGTCGATGGCCGAGATATTTTTTTGAGTAAGGGGCTGGGATGTGTGTTCCTGAAGTAAATGAACAAGGTAAAATAATATATCTCTCCTGTATGTAGGTAAAATGAGCCACTCCTGGCTAGGGTCGATGGCCGAGATATTTTTTTTAATTCCGCTAGTGGGGCCAATGGCTGAGATTTTTTAATTAGACGGCTCGCCCAGAATTGTTTTAATTTTTTTTTTGGAAAATGTTTATATTAGTGATTAATAATGGTTAATTTGCTTACTTTATATTGACAATGAAGATGATGATTAATGCCAATTAATATTAGAATTGGTCTATGGAATCTTAAGAAAGGTAAGAGATTACTTAAATGTTTTTAAAATCTTATTTTTGTGTTAAAAACTTATAGTTTTGTTCCATTACCATAGTTTTGTTGACTTAGGAGGTTAGGGAGGTGAGTATTATGATAAATATTTTGAAATTCTGATTTGATTTGGGTATACCCAAGGTATTTTAGGAGAAATTTTTTTTCATCTTCAACCCTCTTAGTGTAAAAAAAATGACAGATTCTAGCATGCTATGGTGTTTTGGAAATTGTCCAATGCCTAGTTTGGCGATGTAGCTCATGGGAGTTGGTTTGTATATGTCTAAAAGATATTAAAATATTGTTTTTGAATGGAAATTTGATAAAAATTGTTGGATGAAAATATAGGCCCTATCTCTTTACAGTGGCAACTTAGTTTAGGTGGATAGTTTTACTTGAATAAATTCAAAGGTGATGAGTCATCCTCATTTTTGGATGGTAGTCACTCATAACTATCTTCGTTATAATAAATTTGTCACTAAATTATGATAAGTTTTACCACTTTTAATTTCAATTGAAAATACAAATTCAATTGATTTAATAACAAATTTTAACAAAAATTATATAATTGAATTTATAAATTTTTTTATCTTCAATTCTAAATCAAAATAAAAAATAATGAAAATGATGAAATTTATTTTTCTTATTTTATCACTCATTAGTAAACTTAAAATATAAATAAATTAAAAAATATTAAAAAAATCTTAAATATATCTTTAAATACAACCATTTATATTATATGAAAAAATTGCTTTACTAAAATATTGAGATTAAACCAACTAAACCATGTAAAGATTTTGCTAAGTAGAAGTGCCTTCACACTAGAATCATTAGTAAACCTAAAATATAAATAAATTAAAAAATATTAAAAAAATCTTAAATATATCTTTAAATACAACCATTTATATTATATGAAAAAAATGCTTTACTAAAATGTTGAGATTAAACCAACTAAACCATGTAAAGATTTTGCTAAGTGGAAGTGCCTTCACACTAGTTGTTACCTAATGCAACTCATAACTCTTTGTGAAGTATAAACTCTTGAATATGTCCATGACTATGTGTTAGTGTATTCACATTACCATGGTGTATACACTAATAATTATAATTGTGTAAGGGACATTTGAGTTTACTTATGATCTATTAGTATAAGGTACTAGATGTTATTGACGTATTAAAATATTTGGATGGTTATGTAAACTAAGCATTTATTTATTGATTACATGTATTTGAGGTGATATATTCTAGTTAGAGTAGAGGTGATATATTTTGGTTTGGTTAGAGTAGAGGTGATATATTTTGGTTAGAGTAGAGTTGTTTAGTTACATTAAAGATAAAATAGTTTCCATTCAAGTCTTGAGTTGATATGATATGTTGAATCAATGCGTTATAACATTTTGAATTAATGGGTGGGTTGTTGGGAGAGATTAATAACACCATTTGCACTTGTTTGAGTACCTATTTGTTAGAGTATATAAAATTGTTGATGATGGTGACCACTCTATAGGTTTTTTTGGAGTAAAGAAGATCTCATGTAGTTGTTGATTCTATTAAATATACATATGAATACTTTGATGTCACTGATTCTAATTTGTGAGAGTATATTTTCAATGTTCAAATTGACATAATTTCAAGCTCAACAAATGGAGATACATTTTTGAAGACTCCATTTAGTTGGCCACAAAGTATGTCAAATAAATATAAGGAAAGAAAGGGTGTTGGACAACAAGAACTTTAAGGTGTTATATAATCTTCACAAGTAGAGGAAAGAGAAATGTGTATTGGTTCTAGAAGATCACGCGCACATTGTGAAGCCATTGAAAGCCTTTATAGGGGCTTGGTATAGGATATCAAGGAGGGTTGCATGATTGCAGTGTTAGAGATTAAAGATCCACATTGTTATCCATTCTAGATTGCAAAAGTTATGAAGGTCAATAAATAAAAAGAGGAAGTTATAATAGTTGAAGTGCATTGGTATGCAACAAATATATAGCCATTCAGTGGTGTGTAGAAGCCGATGGTAGTCAAGAAACATATCATCCGAAAAAGAAAAAGAAAGGGTTAAAATATAAATTGTCGTTGCATTAACATCTTAAAATTAGAGGATGTTGACATACTTGTGTATGAATTCCATTTGACAAATATAGGAACTCTTCGCTCCAACACTACAATGATTAAATTAAGAAGTTGTTCGCATAAGAAATAGTTGCAAGATGAGAGTCTAGTGAACCTAGTCATAGATCTAGAAGGATTCTGACATATGAAATGTTGGGCATACATGTAGACTCAATTGGTGCACTTATTGATAATAGAGAAGAATATGGATCATTTACATCTTTATCCAATCATTCTTCTCACGATATTGTAGATTCTGACGGTTTGTCAAAATCCATGAGTCAGTTTCAATAAATGTATGGAATGCTTCATGCATTCTTTTATTAATATGATGTTGCATGGCAACTCTAAGGGTGAGTGCAAGCTAATGATGGTCTTGCATGACACATTAGTGACAATGTGAACATGGAAAAACAACAATATGTTAACTTGGAGGGATGATTCAAGGTACTTTCACAATGAATTTGAATATGGTGTAAAAAGATAAAATGTAGAAAATTGAATTAGCTTTCCAAATATATAATTTTTATTTATAAAATTTGTGTATGACTGTGAAATTTGATTTTTTCTAATAGATGTATTTTACTTTTCATGCAAAATATAATGTATATATATTCTTGTTAGCGCAGGTATTGAGTACCTAAATGATGAAATTTCCTTAAAATAAATTTACAATTGTAGAATTTTTAATCTTCGTAACAAACATAACATTTCAAATGTATATGATTTGACGTTGAGCGCGGTTGAGCTTTGTTAGGGTTTCATGATTTTTGCACCACTCGATATTTGAAACCCTTGTCCCAACCCTTACACGACAACACATATTTCGCCGTCAGATCAGATTACTGATAACATCACCATGGCCACAGTGGAGGGGGCGAGAGCCCCATTTTACAACAATGTTGTCACGAACGAACAAAATGGAATAAAGAATTCAATACCAACATTTGAACCACTGCCGCATATGAGAGAACAACTTTTACAGGATGAACTATGGGCCAGCAAAGAAAAGGATGTGGAAGTAGGCACCTCCCATCCAAAAGTGACTCGCATGTGGGAGCCAGTAAAATGCATCCCACAATCTAACACGACACCAAGGTATGTCATCATCTCCACGCGAGTAGGGGAAAATACTTAATTTATGAAGGAACATGCCTTGATTGGGAAATTTCTGGGACTCTGGCCTTCAGAAAAGGACCTAATGAAATGGATCAAGGTATAGTGGAACCCCAAAGCATACTATGATATTTAGTTGGGATCAAAAGGCTTCTTCACAATCATCTTCTTCAATCTTGAAGACAAATGCCAGATCTTTGAAAATGGCCCTTATTTCTTCAACTCAACAGGCCTATATTTATGATTTTGGACATATCATTTCAACCTTGAAAAAGAGGATTTATCTTTTGCTCCGGTTTGGATATGCTTTTATTCCCTCCCACGGGAATTCTGGTTGGAGGAAATACTTGCTGGAATTGGTAACACTCTTGGCCTATATGTCAAATCCTCAGAGGCCACATGAAAAGAAGGTATACCTCGTATGATCACATCTTTGTTTATATGAATATTTCTAAAGCTTTTCCATGCTCCTTAACACTAGAATATCAAGATGAAGAATGGACACAAACCATAGATTATGAGCACATTCCTTTTTGCTTTAGGAAATGCCATGAACATGTACATATGTTTCGAGATTGTCGTCTCAATACCCCCCAATGCCCAACTAAGAAAGAACAAATCAATAAAAAAGAGGGTTTTACCCAAGTTCAAGGATGAAAGAAGCCTAATAATCGAAATCTAGGACCAGAACAAGGGTAGAAACCCTCCACCAACAACTCTTTTGAAATCCTCAACAAACTACCAGACACCCAGGAGGTGGAAAATCCACATTAAAAACTGCACAAAGAAAGGACTAAGGGTAAAGCTAAGGAAACACAAGAATTGGTCTTGGAACAAATAGATCAAACCACTTCTCCTGCTACCATGGTCGTCGATAAAAAACAGGAGGAAGGAGAGGATCTAGAAATGTTAGTGAATGAGAAAGATCTAGATGGCATTGATCTAGACCTCCTCGAGGAAGCCTATAAAAGGAAAGAGATACAATCCCTCCCCCAAAGAAGCTCTATAAAGTTCATATATTCTATATAGAATCCACAACAAGGGCCACATCCAGATATGGAGGTGCTTTGGGGATACATTTAGATCCCAAATAAGATAACAGGAAAGTCTCCAAAGAAGTTAAATGAAGAGGACGCAAATCTGCACAACAATTCATATGGAAAGTGGGTATTTTTATGATCAACTTCGACCAAATCCAAAAGATCACTGAGGGATTCTTCTGCCCCCCCCTGCCCCCTCTCCTTATTCCTCGTGAATATTCTCTCTTGGAATGTAAGAGGCCTTAATGGGAGGAAAAAATAGAGGGTTCTCCGTAATTGTATCATGATAGAACAACCAAATATAATACTACTTTAGGAAACAAAATGTATAGGAAAAAATGTAGAGGAGCTCTTTGCATGATGTTGGAGGCACAACGAGTGTACTTTCAATGACTCAAATGGAACCGCCGGAGGTCTTGTTATTCTTTGGAACCTTTCCACAATCACTTTGGATAGTTTTTATTACACAACCTAGACGTTATCAACTCAATAACGAGCTCTTGGGTCCAGTAAAGAAGGAATAATAACCAATTCCTATGGTCCGCAATCACACCAAGAAAAGGACAACTTCTTGCAACATCTCAAATCACTAGAAAACCTCATCGGTTAATAGAGATGAATACTTGGAGGAGACTTTAATATCACCCTCTCTCTAGTGAAAAAAGAGGCAAAATAAGGAGATTGGAAAAAAGACAGCGACAATTTCCAAAATCTCATAGCAGATCTGCGCATGATAGATAATGAAACACAAAATGGTATTTTCACTTGGACTAAGAAACGTTCAGGCACCAATGAAGTATCTTTCCGGATGAACTGCTTTTTTTATCTCAAAATATCTCATGTTGGAAGGGCCCACTTTAGAGTCAAGAATTCTTCCTAAGTCAGGCTCAGATCACTGGCCTATACAATTTTGGATTGACACCACAAGTGATCCCAAATTAAAACCCTTTAGGTTTGAACTTTTTTGGATAACAACCCAAAATTCTATGAATTATCCCACAATTGGTGGTCAGAAGCAATCGTAACACATGGAACCAATATGTACAGGTTTCAACAGAAGCTGAAGAAATTTAAGAAATCGATACGAAACTGGGACAAAAATGAATTTGGAAACATCTTTCAATCCCAATAAGAAATCGAGCAGCGACTTGAGGATATCCAACAAGAAATCATACCGCAGGGTCCACCGGATCCCCTGCAAGAAGAAGAGGAAATTCTTCGGCACCAAAAATCAAGAGTGTAATGGCTCAAAGAATGTGAAAATAACACCAAATTATTCCACCGAACCATGATCCACCGACGACATATAAATCACATCACTAGACTAGAGAAAGAACATGGCCAAATACTTATGGAGCATGAAGAAATGGAGGATGAGCTTGTCAACTATTATACCAACCTTCTTTCTGAACCAACTCCTGATCGCTACCAAGCCATCAGTAAAATTACTCAGCACATACCCAACCTCATTACCCATGAACAAAATGAAGCACTCATGAGGCCTATATCAATGGAGGATGTGGATCAAGCTATGAAGAAAATGCCTTTAGGAAAATCTCCTGGCCTTGATGGTTTCACAACATATTTCTTTCACCATTGTTGGATAATGGTTTGGGAGGAGGTTTAGAAGCTGGTGGAGGAATCACGCTCATCGGGTAAGATCCTATCTACACTCAATGCTACCTTCCTCACGCTAATCCTCACGGAGGAACAAGTGACCTGACCCAAACAATTCCGACACATTTCTTTATGAAATGTTATTTATAAAATCATCACAAAAGTCATTTCACTTAGACTTAAGGCCATTTTAACCTTCATAATATCCAAGGAATATTCAGGCTATGTTGAAGGGTGACAAATTCTTGACAGCATCATCCTGGCACATGATGTGATCCACTCCCTCAAATATTCAAGAACTTCAGGTATGCTTATAGAACTTGACCTCTTGAAAGACTTTGATCGCTTAAGATGGCAATACATCAGATCTATCCTTTTTTCTTTTGGCTTCTGTCATGAATGGGTAGATTGGATTTTGAATCTCACCTCTATCGCTTTCTTTTCAATTCTTGTCAATGGATTCCCCTCAAAAAATTTCATTCCTACTCATGGAATCCATCAGGGTGACCCTCTATTTCCCTTCCTCTTTGTCATCATGAATGAGGGGCTTAGCCACTGCATCAAAGCCTCTATATAAAATGGCTCCCTGCAAGGCCTTCCTCTGCATGGTCTCCAACTCGTTGCTTCTCAAAGCCATTTCAGTGATGATACCATGCTAATGGGAACACCTACTGCACAGAAATATCAAAAACTAAAACTTGTTCTCTCAGACTTTAGTGAAGCCTTATGAACCTCAATCAATCTAGAGAAATCCCATCTCTTTTTCTTTAATACACTGCCATCTATTGAAATTCACATCTCCTATTTGTTAGGAATCCTCTCTAGTTCCATTTCATCCAATTATATTGGAATCCCTCTCTCTAACTCAACAACTAGAAACATTTCATGGTATAGTCTACTTGACTCTTTGGCCCAACGTCTAAAATTTTGGACCTTCTGAACATTAAATTTGGCCAATCGTCTGGTCCTAGTTAAATCAGTATTACAAGCATTACCTACTTTTATGTTTTCAACACTAGCAGCTCCAAAATATGTACTTAACACTATCATAAATTTGCAAAGAAGTTTCCATTGGTAGGGAATGAAATCTAAGAGAAAACGAGATTTAGTCAACTGGGAGAAACTGTGCAAACCAAAAAAAAATGGTGTTCTAGGGCTCAGAGATCCTTGCCTGCTAAATGAAGTTATGGGCGCCAAGATCTGGTGGTGATGGTTGAAAAAACCCAAAGAATTATGGGCCAGGCTATGGAAACAAAAATATGCTCCAAATATAGATGAAACTCAACTCATAAGAATTAATGATCAAATACAAGGGTCTAATATATGGAATGTAGCATGGATAAATATCCCTATCATACATGAGCATTCTTTTTTGGAAATAAGAGGTGGATAGGAGGGGTACTTATGGTCTAAATCCTGGCAACAACTCCCTCCAATTCAATCTTTGGAAGGCCTACAACGGATCCAAACCCTTCTGCTAAACAACAACACAACAAAGGTATCCAATTTTTGAAAAGATCAACCCCCAGACTCCCAATGGAGAGTATGGAAGACCACACATAGTGATCTGAATCTTCCCGAGGTCCGCAACTTAAACCCTTGGCAAGAAATAGCTTCCCTAAGGAAAAATCGCTCACGAGAAGGCTAAGATATTCTTAGCTTGGGGCACTCTACGACAAGCACTTTCATAATCAGAGAGGCATATTATGTAACAAGCAAATTCCACTTACTCCCTAAAGACTCAATATGGATTACTATATGGAAATCACATATTTGGCTAAATGTCTCTACATTTCTCTGGATTCTTGTTCAAAACAAGATCCTAACCTTGGATAACTTAAGGAAAAAAGGTTTTGTTGGACCTTCAATATGTCCTCTCTTTTTACAACGAGAGGAAACGATGGAGAAATTAATGAATTAATATTCCTTTAGTTCAGAACTTTGGGACAAAGTGGAAACCATCATGAGGAAGGTAGATCTAAAACGAGACAACACCATTCACACTATAGAAGGATGGATAATTGATTCCTTCACAAATTCCATCCTTAATAGAATATGGCAACTGATTCCTGGATTTGTTATCTGGAAAATATGGAAGGAGTGCAATCGAAGAGTTTTCCAATCAAAACCTTCCTCCACAGACTTGGTTTGGACAAATATATACAATAATACTCAAGAAACAATGAGATTAAGGCAGTGGTCGACTAAAGATATGACTTGTAATCCCAATGAGAAAATCATACTCTCACAATGGAATTTAAGTCTTAACCCCTCCCTCTCTTCCACTGAAATTCACCCCAGGTTTATATCCACGACAAGCCCAACTACTTGGCAATGTCCCTCTCCTGGATTCCACAAGATGAATTTTTATGGGGCCTCCAAAGGTAGTCCAGGACCTATAGGATACAACACTGTAATTAGAAATAGTGAAGGATCCATTAGTCACATAATGGTAGAAAATATGGGCTTTGACACCAATAAATCTGCAGAACTCTGGGGCTTGATCAAAGGCATCCATGATGCTTCTCATCTAGGTCTTAAACAACTCATCATCGAGGGACACTCTTAGCTTATCATCACTCTTTCCACCAAAATATTGCATGGATTTGATCCTTCCAAACTCTCTCCCAGTTGGCGCCTACTTAGTTCTCTTGATCTCCTCAAATACATCCTTCAATCTAGCCTTATCCTTATCCCATCACATGTACAAAGAGCAGCCAACAAGGTGGTAGGAAAACTGACCAACGAAGGGGTAACTCTTTCAGACAATGATTTCTTCCTTGACACTCTTTCCCAACCAACTCACCCATTCTCCAACAATTCCAAGCTCTTGCAGATTAAGATTATACCTCCCCAGATGGGGTGCCACACATCCCAACATGCATTTAAATGACACCCCATCATGTTGCCTCTCCTCCAGGATTCACTTCTTGAGGAGGAAATTTATTACAGACTGGTGTGATGGGAGTTTTCACCACATGAGTTCAATGGAGCTGTAGTTGAGAATGCCACCAAGAGAAAACTGGAAGCATACAAAAGAGAAAAACATCCAATCTATTGTAATTGCACTCTCCATACATCATTTTGAGGAAAATTCCCTATGTTTCCCCGCTTTTCAGAACATGTTTCTCCTTCTCTCCCCTTACACGTGCTCGAATTCTCCTCTAGAGAGATCCAAACGTGCCCTATTCCAGACTGTCTATCTTCATTCTCTTTCCCTTGTCCTAGGTATTGACATAATTCCTTGTGAGCGTGGTCGCTCTAGCAGAGGACCTGGTTACCAGATATATCTTTCTGAACGAGGGCACAACACCATTACTTCTTCAAGAGAGCCACTGCAAGTCCCCTCTTAGGAAATTCATTCTGAAACTGCATAGGATATTGAGATTAGCACTGCAGGGGAGAATTGGGGTCGTGGATCCATTGAGGAGTCCTTTCCTGTTCAGCCTCATGAATTTAAAATGAACTTGAGACTTTCCCGTTAGAAGCATACATATGCTGCAACAAGTCAAGCTTTCTGGAACAATCCACTAGAAGGACATTAGGGATATCCAATAGTTGAAGAAGTATCTACGATGACTCTGCTTCACGGAACCATTCACATCCCGGAGGCGACTCTTGATTCTTCTCTGCCTCAATTCTCTGAGGATCATATTACTTTGATCATGGATATATGTCGAGATGTGGCAGACCTACTATTTCAATAAGAGTGCCTCAATCATCAACTGGACTTTCTCTATGATGCACTGTCAAGTGAGCCTGCTTCCAACCATTATATGATATGTCACCAACCTTACAATATTGTTGCAACCTGACACCAACACACTTTTGGAGGCAATATATAGACACTACTGGTGCTTGATTCCTTTGGTTTTGCTTATGTGTTTTTCTTATGCTCATGCTTATAAGATTTTAGGAAAGTTTAAATGGCTTCCTAACCATATTTGTATATTCAGACATAGAGACAATATGATATTTTTTTCAAAACCCTGGAGACGGATCTAGTTTCCATTTTCTGGAAGGTCGCCCTCCATGCTTCCAAGACTATGTAATCTCTTCAGTTTCTAAAGGTAATACATCTTTTATTTACAAAAAAAAAATTCAAAAAATCACAATTGTAGAGAATGCATTGTTCTTGTACATGGATATTTTTTCAAAATTTATAATATTAATTTTATATTTTTTTAAAATTATGAAAGTCATTATATCATTCAAATGAAGAGGCCATGCATTAATGCAACACATGAGGGTCTTAATATAATCAATTTTTTTTATTTTTATTTTTAGGCTGTAGATCTCGATCTATACTAGTGCAACATATAACTTTTTCTGAAAATGGGTAATGTCATGTCCCCATAGTGTGCTTTGCAATCGTACACCTCTTGAGGGCATGCGACACCATGATATTTCTCACATGGATTCTTGAAAAACCCATGATTAATTCATCTGGACTATGCCTCTTCACCTAGAGCATACCCATACTTTGTTCTAGGCTACCGACGAGTCACACTCCTACTCTAGTGAAACTCTTGTATAATTAGATAATTGTTAACTTCTTAACACTTAGTCATATATAAGCATACATCCATGAACATGAGAAGCCAAGAGAATAACGACACAATAGACAAGAGAAACATATATATAGTGCGGGAGACAAAAACCATGCCTAGCACCCAACTAAGTCTTTATTATTGCAGAACAATTACAACATGAGAATTACCGACTCGGTTTACAACTTCGGTAGATTCAAATGACTCAAATCACCTCACTAAGATACTCATGAACATATGCATCACACCAAGACTCTCTGTCGTAACCATCTCTGCAACCACCTGTGGTGCACCTTAGACGTGCCCTCAACCACATACTTGACATCTCTTCATTTATGCAAACTTCACAAATTTTGATTCTACCTCAAGCATGCCTCCAACAAACTTGCATTTCCAGACTTCCCCAAAATCAACCCAAGAGAAGATTTCCTAACTCTGTCCACCAAATCCTCCTCAAGGCATAACAATTCATCCCAAGTGGAGCGACTTGGCTTTTTGAGGGAGCTCACCCTCTTCGTCTGTCTCAGAACCGCAGATCTATCTTTCTCTCCTTCCAAGTTCTTCCGAGATGCCTTCTTTGGTTGTGCGTCCTTTCTCTTATATGGAATACAAGGGTCACGTATGCAAAAAATTGTGTCTCTTGGGTGTGTTTTTCCCCTTCATGAATAATCAAACACAATCGACCATTGCGCCCCTCCATGGACCCAGTGTTCCCATCTAGCCAATGTGCCCATCAATTGACATGCCTCTTGGACCGATGCACCCCTTTCGTCTAACTAACTAATTGTCTTGGGTGCATGAACCCCTTACTCTCCTAACTGTGCCCCCCATGACTTAGTCAATTTTCCTTCATTGGTAGAGCACCCAAGTCATGCCCTCAACCCATCATCAAACCATTCATCGTTTGACTTGTGTCACAAGGCATCATGGGTGGAGTCACCCTTTGGCACATTGCGCGCCCAAGGAGCCCAAACTCTTTCCTATATGAAGAATTATGTCTCCTCATTCACATCGAGCATATTGTCTGCATGATCTCCTCCATTTTGGTCTGCGGTGGAAGAGCGCGTGCTTGGGCATGACGTCGTAGGCCTTATAGGTAAGGAAATAAAAATGTATAGTAGGAATAAAAGATTCATGTATTTTAAGATTCTGTTATATGTCAAGACAAGAATAAATTGAAAATAATAAAAACAATATAGATCGG